>KK100131.1:120876-131875 GCA_000611695.1 Rhizomucor miehei CAU432 | reverse complement strand
GCCTGCGTAAACAAAGTTTTTGCGTCACTCGGCTGACCACCAAAAAAGTCCTCTTGATCTTTTACTCGATTTACAATCAACATCAGTTACTGTTATTAAAGGCAATTGCGAAACATCTTCAGTTGAAACAAACGCAATCCATAACCTGTTTACTGGGTTTCATACCATCAGATATTCTGGCATCAGACACCAATACTCGCTCCTTATTGAAACATGCTCTGCGTATCTATGACCTGTTTGAATACATAATTTTTTCTCGTAGTTTGCATTAGGCAATCACGTTCTTGGGTATTTAAACATTTTCTTGACCGTACATTGGTTGCTAGATGCGCTTCAGCAACAACGAGAAGCCCAAGAAGAACGGTCATCCACGTATTTTCGATGAGGAGCACAAGAAAGTCGTCTTAGAGAACAATGATGAGAATTCTTCGGCTGTTCGGAAGTAGTTGATGGAGCGGCTGTCTCAAGAAGTTCGAGGGACTCAAGGTCTCTAAGAGTACTGTTTACAGCTTCATGCGGTCGCAATGCAAGCTTTCGTTGAAGAGGGCACGGTTTCAGCTTGTGGAAAGGAGCAGTGCAGCCAAGATCGAAGAGCGCTATGACGGGGTTCGCATATGAGGGTGAGATTGATATGGACTTTTATGACCAACTGCGCCTTACTCGATGAGTCCGCCTTCCATGTTTACATGAAGCGCAGTATGGCGTGGTCCAAGAAAGGCTCGCCTGCAGTGGTCACATTGCCCGAAACGCGAGCGCAGTCGACCTCCATCTTGGGCGCGATCTCTGCCTCAAGTATGATCAAGTGTAGCCTGAGGCTTCCGCAGCCGCCAGCCAAAGCGACGACGTTATGCTAAGCTTATGAGCACAGGAACCGTAACGGGACACTACCTTGGCTTCCTGAAGGCTACCATAGATGAGAATAGACCATTACTCACACATGAAGGGCTACTACCTCGTAATGGATAACGCTCCCATCCACAAGTCTGACGACATAGCTAAATACATATGTCCAGCGGTTACCGTTATACCTATCTGCCATCATACTCTCCCGAGCTCAACACGTAACAGGTTCTTACAGAAGGAGACACTGATGACCAGAATCACTGAAGCGGCTGACAGCTTAAGGTTGAGCGATTACAAACGCTTCGTGTCACACTCTCAAATGCTTAGACAAGCGTTGCAATAGGGAGGCACTTATAATATGACAAGATCTGCGTCTCATTATAGATCAACATGTACCCATTCCATCTGGGTAAGTCATGAGCTGGGAGAAAGTCGGAGCTGTTTGGGGTATTATAAAGGCAGTCACAGCGAGCAAAACTATAAATATCACAGCTTTCCAGCGGGGAGAATTATATCTTTCTTTCGTCTACCCTTCGGGGTATGTTTTGTCTACCCTTCGGGGTATGTTTTGTCTGCCCTTCGGGGTATGTCCTTTTTTTTGCAAACAAAAGAAAATGAAAAATTCTAAGCTGAAGCGGCTGTTGTGTCTGGAGGAACAACCAGCACGGCAGGCCATTGTCTAGTACGAAGTCAAGAAATTGTGTTGAAGCATTCACATGTGCCGTCAGCTGCTGATTTGCGCTATGCGGTCACCATCGGTTCGCTAAGGGATTTAGCTTCAGCGTCGACCTGCTCAAAGATGTTTTTTGTCGAAGATTTGTAAGACAGGTCAATACTTTGTAAGCACGTGGTAACTGACAGTTACTTTTGGTTTCTCTATTTTGTCGAAAAGAATTTATAGTCGCGGATCATGAGAACTCTTTAACCTCAATGACCAAAGGGAGAGTGCCGGAGCTGAACGGTGTTGATTCGCTGATGGCTTTAATCCGAACGTGCAAACAATTTGAAAGGCATGCATCATCAGGGATTTATGATCTTATGGCTGGAGCAGCGCAACATTGCGGGGTCATCGCTAGAGCTGGTGTTATCCTCTTCTTGACATGACCGAATGGTACGCGCGACGTGTTGCCAACGTAATCAGGTTTGTTTTGGGGAATAGCAGCTGCTATGCCACGTGCCCGTTTCAGGCGCAGCAATGGCTATGAGGCCTGTGTTGAATATCTCTTGGATAGTCCTCCCAGGAGTGCGTCCTTGTAAGAAGGCGGCTACTGTAGTAAAAGAACTGAGCCTGAAGCTGGTTGCTCTGAATGCCATCGTAGGGATGTTGACCTGGTACCGCAGGACATGATATTATCTGCGGGATTGTCTATGATATACTTGACGGAGACAAGTAGCCTGTGCTGCCTCTAGTCGTGCTCGTTGTGGGCCGTACAAGTTCTGAATAGCCAGGCCATACTAAAGGATTGGGCTGATAAACCAGCTGAACACCGCGAAGCGAATTGCCGCGAGAAACTGCGTCGGTTTAGACCTAAAGAGCGTAGTTAACGCATAGAGACTACTTTAGTTATATTGCAGGCGATGAGGGCCTGAGCCTCCATAATGCTGCCGGTGATGGATAGGATGCCGGGATACTGAAGGAGGCGGCCTTCGGAAATGGTTATCCCATGGAGGGTGAAGGAATGCCGCAGCTTATCGTGCAGAACAACGTACTTTATAAGTTTCCATCTGTAGCCGAGGTCGCGCGCATGTTGCTCACATGCCTGCCACAGCAGTTTGCTCTGACTCCTGATTCTATTTTCCCGTTTGGTGGGTCTGTGGAAATACGCTTAAAATGAGCATGTAAGAGCTTTACTCCACAAATGCTTTGAAGAAGTTCTCATAGTTCTGATCCTCTGCTTTAGCATCATCTGTATGTAAACATCCAACTGAAGTTTAACATAAGTGTTAGGATGCGTCAAAACAGTAGCGCAAACAGCGCCAAGGGGTGCTCTGAACAGCATAAATGACAATGATAGCAGTGCGCTGGAACTGAATAAAGTTGAAGCTGATAGCCAAGAAACCTGAGTGTGCCAACAGTTTGAAAGGGACGCGTTGAAGATTTAAGAGTTTGCACCAGTGGAAAAAAAACCATCTATACATCTCGAGGTTACTATGTACACGCACATGGCAGCTACCGATAGTAAATCAACACAGTACTGTATGTGGGTATTGATCGGGATTACTCAATGGCAGTGGTGGGTGGGGAACGTGACTTGCATGTCACGCGCTGAGGAGGGCATCCTATGGCGAACTGAAAAATATGAGCTGATCCCTTTACCTTGACACATGCGGCTACCGTGTAATTCTTGCCGAAAGCCTGATCGACAAGTGTGCATTTATGGCGATGTCTTGTGCATGAAGTCTGTGAAGGAAACAGTGCAGCTGTTAAGTCATGTGCCAATAACAGGCTTGCGCCACGTCTGCAAGAAAGACGAGGACGAGTAAATATATCTAACCAATATCAGTAGAGTTATAGTGATATTCGTTTTCTAGTTGCGCATTCTTACATTTTGAGGACCATTTGCAAGCGTCCGTGTTCTTTCATGCAACGAAGGCGAAGCCGATCGACTTTCAAAATGCATGCATCTGAGTCAGACCAGTGTATGTGAATAACGAAGCTATCAAGTACACACAACCGCCGCTATTCTTTGGTTCGTCTTTGTCTGCTTTGCCCACACCTACCCCATCAACTTCGTCTGTGCCAGCACCTCCACGATCTCCACCTGCTCAACCTGCCCAACCTCCATCTATATCTAGTTCGTCCGTGCCTCCACGTCCCCGATCTCCACCCGTCCAAACTGCTCCGTCACTACATTCTTCGTCTGTAGCTGCCCCTTCATCATCTGCGTCTGGTGCGTCCCCGCCTGTATCTCCACAACCGCAACCAGCTCAACTTGCACATATTTCGGCTGTTTCTCCTGATCTATTGGCGTCTCTGTCATCATCGCATCCAATGCAGTCAGGAGCACACGTGTGGGAACTGTTCACAAAGAGGAGCATAGCAGACATCGACAGATATATTGCTTTCCATGAAAACGAACTGCGACAATGGAAGAAAAGAAGAAAAATACTCGAAGACTCGCTCAAGGATTCATGAATAAAGGAATATTCTTCATTGTGTTTGCACTTTAAATATCTCGGAAGCTATGAAAGCGACGGATTGTGACCAGCATGTATTACTGAAGGGGAAGCATTGGCAAATACTGAAGTGGACATGGTGCAATGCGCTATTTCCGAACGGAGCTCACTCTGATCCTCAGAGCAGCCTCTGTAAGATATACACGCGGTGCCTCGCTGCTTCGTATACAATGACAGCCATTTGATTTTGCGACGAGGTCGACACTTTAATTCCTGGAAAGGCTCTTGTCAATTGACCTGGTTGCTATTGGTGTTAAACAGCTATCCGACAACCTGGAACATATCATCTCGCCGGTGAACCTGTTCTCTTTGTTCTAATGCATACATATTGATCGCACCTGTAAAAATCCAGGGATAAACACATAGCGCTAAAATCGGGTTATTGCACCATGCCTAGCAATGTAAGTTGCACGAACAGCTGTTTCTCAGAGACGCATCATTACTATTTCTTGTCAGTGGTTGTATGTAATTAATATGTAGTTTATAAAGGGACATAGGTGTTCTCCACACACGACCGAAATTTCCTTGAAATACGCCTTGGTGATCTCAGCAAAAGCGATCGTAATGTTCTACAGGTGCGACTAAGAAAGTTTTTATCAGCGACTTGATGATCCTCCAAGGTGCACCTTAAAATCTCGAATATAGTGTACTTACATGACGCGCTAGTCCATTATATATACCTTAAGGGTCCAAAAGCATGCAAAGCATGATGATATTATCGAACGCTCTCGGAGGCAAGAACAAGGATTTGCCCAAAGGATTCTGATATCTACATTATCTTGATCGTTTCTGATATTTCGCCTTCTTTACAGCCAGGAATGCAAACAGACTACATACTCCTGGTACTTATTCTATCCAAGTTCGAGACGATCCATTAAGAAAAGGGTTCCACAGGTTGTCCTTCGGCGCGTAGCTGGTTTCGGAGGTGCCTGGCCAATGATAACTTGACATGAACTTTGGTTAAGATCAATTTCATAACCTCGCCCATCTTCAAGCCGACACCGACGACAAGCTCCTTCCAACTTTTCTTTTTTCCCTTCAAAAAAATGAGCTCATTGCTGCTGCCAGCAGTTTACCTCGGCGGCTGCATTGCAGCCATGAGTGCTTTCTCCTTTGTATACCGTCGAGTAACAGGTACCGCGCGAATCCTAGATCCATCCAGTCCAGCTCTATGCAATACATTCTCATCCTTTGTCCTTTTCTTTCGCACCAAGGTTTCAAGGCTGTTGAACCATGGTTCGGCGTAAACGTGGAAAAAGAACAGTATATTGCGCTCTTGAACAGCGAGACACCCGTTCCTGAACATCACCTACGCGCAGCACTGCTTCGTCGTGCTATGGAAGCCGTCCGGAGAATGGTACATATGCAACAAGAAAAACCACCACTCCAGCAACTCTTGCGCATGGGCACCATTGGCGATGATTTATGGAGAGATTTTTCCGTAGCCGAGCAGGAAGTCATGATGGAACTGCAAGAAATCGTTGAAGAAGCCAATACGTACAAAGCAAACTGGGGACAAACCATCTTTGCGACGGCTGCTCAAATGTTGGAACACGAGAAGCAAAAGCGATTGAGAGAGGAACTCAAGGAAATGAAGGAGAAGGAAGAAAAGAGGAAAGCAATCCAGGAGGAACAAGAGCAACAAGAGGAAGAACGAGACAAGGAGAAACGGCTAAAAGAAGCCAAGAAGGCTGAAGAGGATCTTCTGAGAATGGAAGAAAATGAAAAGAAGAACAGCAAAAAGAAGGGAAAAGTCAAGAAATAAACTTACCCGTTTGATTGCGAGAAACACCTTGTAGCTATTTGTTATCGAAAACTGGGTGCCTTCTTAGAAGTATGGGAAGCGTTGTAGATACAAAGCTATAGACTTACAAATAATAATTTTTCGGTAGCTTTTCAGATTGACTGTGAACAACAAAGTAATTTCGTTCATGGCGACCACATAACAAAGATTACATTTTCGAAATGTAATACAATGCAGTGATAATCATGGTAAAATAGCACCAAAAAATAGTAATGAAATGCTATAACAAAGGATAATCACTCATTTATTACAGAACAAGTAAACTTAAAGGAAAGAAGAGGAAAAGTGAATGCAAAGCGAGGTACTGATTGATACGAGAGAGTTATCTTCATACAAACTTCATTGGAATATAACAGATGGAATTTCTATGGTAGAGGGTGTGCCATTTTATTCTTGATCTGTGACTACAGTATTGTCTCTTGTGGATATCTGGTCACCCAATGCCAGCTTTGATCATTTGTCAACGATCATTTTATTTGCTTTTCATCTATGGAGTCTATGACCAAGAATGGGTATATGTCCAGCCTCGCGTGTCATATTGATCATCACATTCCCGACACTTTCCTCCTTCGGTTTGAGAGCTCATCCTCTTGATGGCTCTTGCAAAGCAGTTACTGCAGATAGACAGCTTCTCTTAGCTGTTCAAGTGACTGACAAGTCCTTGCAACATGTTGGTTTGGAGACAAGTGTGTTAGGATTCCATTGTATCTTCTTGGGTTTGCTGACAGGTAAATATGGATCATGTAACCCGCCAAAGTGGGGCCGATGATGGATGGATTTCTTCCAGATTGCGCATAACCTCGTCGGTTACGCCCTCTTCGGCACAGAAGCGTGCCTTCAAGAAAAAGACATCTAGTCAAGGTAAGATTATAACATCTGACACAGACACGTACCCTGTCCTAGTGCGTTGACGCGTATCCAAAAGCACCACGGGACGCTCAAAATAACGAAAATGAGGGGAGAAAATCCCTAGAGTATTGAAAGGTGAAAAAGAGAACTGCAACACTTACCAAATTTTTTGCAAAGGACCTTTTTTTCCCTAGGAATTATGCGGGACATTTGTCAGTAGCAAGTACAAGAAAAAGGGATTTGTCGATATAGACGCGACAGAATTCGACCATGGGCTCTGTGAGTAAACTAATGCTAACGATTACTTTGAACCTCTACAGAGTTCTTGTATTACATGCTTTTCTTCTTGGACAGTTCTGGATCTTTAATTGAAGGTACAAATGAGACGTATCTGATCCTCGGAAAGAAGATAGCCGTAGCATTAGGAGCGAAAATGCTGTGTACCCTCAGGGGTCGAACTCTTTCAACAAGATATTAAAAATCGTTTCCATGAATCGTCGTTGATCAAAGCTTTCAGTGATTATGACCTTTCTACCCATTCTCTTGCCTTTGAGCCTTATACTCGCTCCTGAGTATTAATAATGTGCTTTCCCACGTGGACTTTTAGGGTTTGGAAAGTGAAAGACGACGAGCAGCTGGAACAGCACTCAAATCTGTTGACATATTGAAGCTCTGCGTAAGTCATCCAATTTAGTGATAATAAGATGATGTCTCCTTTCAATTATTTGAGCACCAGAGCATGTACATTACAAGACTTCTGTCTATTTTAAAATGTCTATCTATGAGCTGCATCGTGATTTATCGCGGCGATGACCTTGACGGATTGATAGGGTAAGCTATGCGGGCATGCCTTGTAAATCCCACCTTTGCTGCGATACATGATCATCTGCGGGGCAGTGCTAGACAACTTGGAGCAGATGGGAACAAGGAAAGCGGCTGTCTTGCCGGAACCAATCTGTGCGTAGGCATCAGGTCGCGACCTGGAGTGACGATTGAGATTAGATGGCTTTAAAGGATATATTTCCCATTAGCAATTTTAGAAGTAGGAACACCACAAAACACTTTTATCCATGATGCTTACCAGTGCGACGACGATGCCGGCGGCAAAAGCTACTCGACCTACTTCCTTTTTTAGGCCGTTGCCGTTACCGTCATTTTGCATGACGTCCATTAGCTTCAAAGACAAGAACAACCCTGAATTCTTTCCTGCTCGCAAGCATGGGCCTTGCTGCTGCTTGTCGCGAATCGGCTCACATTGTGACATCAGCCTAAAACAGAGCGTGTCAGTGTAGCCGCGTCGTTCGTTATATCCGAGAAGAAACCGACGATTGTTTGAGTGTAAAGGCGGTACAGTTTGCATATCTTGAAAATATCAAAGATGGAAAAACAAAAGCTAGAAGGGAGCAAGACGGAGTACAGGAACATAAGCACCGCGATGGTCATGTATCTTGATGGCCTGAATGTAGATAAGGATGATATGAGTCGACGGTACATACAGTAGCATATTTAAACCCAGTATACCCTTTGTATTTTCAGTCGTGCCTACGTAGACAGTGTTCCTGACATTTACACGCAATCATTTGTGTAGGAGGAGCGTAAGAGAGAGGATTTGGGAAAAGACGTGGCCCGATTTTTAGCAAATTCTTCACTGTTTCACACTTTCAGAGAACACGCATGCATGGAAAGCATGGATGCAAACCGCCCACTCCCCCCCCAAACAAAAAAGAAAAATCTAATGTGGATCCTTTTCAATGCAAATTGGTGTAGATTAAGACGACACATACATAGAGAGAAGGATGGGTCAAAGATGTGGTAGCTATTTGACCCTGAAAGCACTCGCAAAATTTCAGCAAGCAAAGCGTTCAGTCGTATAAGCACTTTGTTTACTTGTGCCTTTTTGCTACCGTCTTGTATTTGTATTTACTTGATTTAGGTTGACTTAGGAGTTCTCAGGCTGCTTTTCTTTCTCGCAGCTTTCAGTCATAGAATCGATTGTTTAGCCAACAACGTTTTATGACAGATCTTTGTTGTTCCTCTGTATATTCACGACATCTCGGGAACATTGTCTATCATTTGAAATATCCTTCATCTATCATACAGATGATAATGCTGTACAATCGCTAGCAAGCTTTTGCATCTTCTTCTCTGAGCTAAAATGTAGTTGTAGCAACTCCAGAGATAATGTAATGGTGCCAGCAGGGATATTACATATGAGCGTTGTCTCAACTGAAGATCCTGTTTGCAAAAGAAAATTGTACTGTATGTAGCGATAGTAAAAAAATAAATATGTCGTATATCCGTGCCTGGCGAGAATACCTGAGCTATAAGGTACTTCTACTGAAATTTGTGGTATACTACTTTTTCTTAGCTACGAGTTCCATCCTTTGCATACAACGAGATGAGGCCGAGTGAAACTTTTCGTGCACAGTGACAAGAATATCTGATATGCCACTATGTCTGATATCTTTCCACAAAAATCGTATCCATGGATATCTTGCAATTTTCCATCATCCCATTTTGTTGATAAAGTGGCTGAAGTACAATATGCTTTAGACTGGCTATCGTCGCTAGAAGGTCAAAGCCTCGTTCGCATGCATGCATTTATCGTCAAAGGTAATCTTGGAAAGCTTATTGATGATCAGAGGTCATTCAGAAACAGGCACTTTTAGACTGTAGCCTCCTTTGATGTGTATTCCAGCCTTTCGGCATTGGTGGAATAGTGCAGCCGGAAGAAACGGTATCAAATGAAGTTGACGGGCGCTTCTTCTGGATTCTACGCGTCATAGTAAAGCGGGATCTGGAAGCACCGCTAGTATCGTATAATTCTCTGCAAGCATTTGCAGCTGTATTGGGTCGATGGCGCTGTCGCTTATACTGAGATGCTGGAGATATTGGAACTTGTTGCTACTCAAAATAAAATCACCAGCAAACAGACTCTCAAAAGAAAAGATGTCGATTCGTTCCAGCTATCAGCACGCCGAGAGGAGTGATCTATAACCGATTGGATGACATGATTGGCTCGTTTATAGGAATCCTGACTGCAAAAGTACATACATGCTTGACAGAGGAGAAAACCTCCAGTATCATTAAATGCATTCCAGAATCTTTTTCCAGGAGTACGCTCGTTTGCTTGTAGCTGTACAAGCTCTTGTATATAAAATTGACCTCGGTCAAGATATCCCAAAAGAACATGTTCAGATGCATAGATATCGGCAGGAAAAATGCCACGTTGAGAGTTCCCTAGCAATTGTCAAAAAGGTCATAGGAGGTACTGTCGTATTGAGACAAGCTCGAGCTCTCCACAAACGGACGGTGATGATTGATAGTCGCGATAGCATCCGATATCGATCCTTGAGTGAATTTTACTCTCACATGCAGGCAGGACGGAGCGCCGTCAGATGAGGAATATTTGATATTCAGGGTCTGCAATGTCTGCAGGTGTTGGCGTTTGTTATCCAGTGATCACAGCAACGGCTCTCCAAGTGATTGACAGGGCAAACAACCTTCGCAATGAACATAAAGATATCGAGTCAGAATACAATAGATTGTCTTCAAGCAGAAATACAGAGTCTTGTCCGAACTTTGATTACATACAGCGAGAACGATAGCAGGATTGTTGTGAAGGTCGAAGCGCAAAATACAATTCTACATGTAAAATAAATCTATTTTTGTATGTGGATGTCAGCCTTTCTGCCGATGCGTAATGTCCCGCGCGAATGCAATTCCTTGTGCAATAAAGGATTTAGAATGAGCATTATCGCCCAGGCTTTGAAATATCGATCAAAATGCTCCACAACAAAGATCTCTTGAATCCTTCGGCAATTATTGTTGCCAGTCAACATAATACGCTTTTACATCTCATGATGACTAAGTTGTTTGAAATTCATTCTTTTTCTATTAAACAATGTATACTATGAATACACTGCTTGCCAGTATGTTTTTTTGCTGTCTTTCTCTCGAGTCTCCTTGCGTAGCTACGGACGGTTACACAGAGTGCAGCGTAAGGAGATCGACCACTCAGCATAGTATTCTGCTTACGAAAGCTACTCTCTATAGTCTAAAATTAGACAAACATTGATAGTCCTATGTAAATAAATGCATGACGATTACAAGTCTATGCAAAATTGTGAGAAAAAACGAAAAATTTATTAAAGTATTATATATATTATATCTGCAAGTTAGTCAACTGAAGGACTTCTTGGTGTAGTTGGTTATCACGTCTGTCTAACACACAGACGGTCCGCGGTTCGAATCCGCGAGAAGTCATAAGTTAGATCTCTGACAACCGCACTGCGGTTGTATGGAGTTCCATTTTGCGGTTTTTTA
>KK100131.1:94255-105635 GCA_000611695.1 Rhizomucor miehei CAU432 | reverse complement strand
TGCCTTCCTTTGAGCCTTCGATTCCTGTTTACGATTTAGTTTCCATCGAGACTATATGCTTATCATCAGTCGTGCCCAATTTCTTTAATATACCATAATCTCGTAATTGCTACGAAATAAATTTTGGCTCTATGCCCAATTGCTATGCTGGTTTTTTTTTTTCGAACAGATGTCTCGATTCCATCAGCAACGGTAAAATTTTCTTCTTGCGGTACTGCTTGTAATTCAAGAAAAAAAAGGCGAGAAGACACTTTAGCTTCCAACCTGTAACGGCTACATACATTGGTTATGATTATCGAAACCAGCTGTAGTAAGCGGTATATTCCCTAATCGAATAACAGTTCTCAAAACTATACATAAAGCACTCAAGGGCACTCAGCTTGTCTTCTAGAGCAGGTTTCCAGAGGGTCTCTAGCAAATGATTTCTTTTTACGACAATAATCTTGTTCAAAAACAATGTGTGGAAGTGGGAAGTTGAAATATCTGAAAAGAAAAGACAGAGTCGTCTCAGGCACAAGTAGCAACTGTACGAGTTACAGATAGTACTGTGGTATCCAACAGCTAGTAAATGGTCATAGCTTGGCTTAAGTCTCTGCATCTTTTTGATCTGCTGCAGCAGCCACATTCTTGTGCCTCGATCAGATCCGTTCCCGAGGAGATGTCCGTGCGTCTGCTCGTGTCTGTCGATGATCTTCCCTCATAGCGCCGGAACTTTGCTTTCATATCCATTGATACCATTATTTTACAGGTTTATACTTTTGTTACATGAAAACAAGGGGTGAATTACAGATGAGCTCAAAAAGAAATACATAATGTCTATTCTAATCTAACTGATCTTCCATCAATTGATCTCCAATGATATCTTGAACCTCTTGCCAGTTTACACGTTTTTGCTCGCCAGTATCACGGTCGCGTATAGTTACAGTTCCATCTTCAAGACTCTGGTAGTCAACAGTGACGCACCAAGGCGTGCCTATCTCGTCATGTCGGTAGTATCTCTTGCCAATTTTCAGTTTCTGTGACTCGACCATCGTGTACCATCCTCTTCGTCGCAGTGACCGTGCTATCTTTTCAGAGAGAGGCAAGAATTCTGGTTTGCCGGTCAACGGCATCACCGCGCACTTGACAGGTGCTAATCGTGGATGTAGTCGCAGCACTGCGCGTGGTTCCTTGTTGCCCTTTTCGTCCTCAATAAGATGGAATGCATCGCACAAATAAGCGAGCATGGCACGGTTGAGACCGCAAGAGCTTTCAATGACATGTGGTATGTAGCGCTTGTTTTCTTCGTCAAGTACTGTAAAGTTTGCAGAGCTATTGTTCATGTGTTGCTGCAGATCATAGTCGCCGCGGTTTGCTACACCTTCGACTTCGCCCCAGCCCCAAGGGAAATTATATTCGACGTCAGTGCAGCCCGTTGCATAGTGAGCCATTTCATCAGGTTCGTGGTTGCGCTGTCTAAAGTTCTCCTTGCAGGTAGCATGCTCTAACCACCAATTGAATCGTTCTTTGCGCCACAGATCGTACCATCGCTTTGCTTCGCAGGGTGCAACAAAGTATTCAAGTTCAAGTTGCTCAAACTCTGGAGTGCGAAAGATGGCATGTTCGAGTCGAATTTCGTTACGGAAAGATTTGCCAACTTGAGCGATGCCAAAAGGCGGTTTCTTGTTCATTGTTCGTGAAATATGTTCGTAATTGATAAAGACTCCCTGTGCTGTTTCTGGACGGAGGTATACAGTAGATGGGCGTAGTACTCGATCCACTGCTTCCCTCACACTTTGGCCCGCCTGCGAGTCGTGTTTGGAGGTGGTTTGGATGATTCGGTCTATCGGATCAATAGGATCGAGGAATGTCTTGAACATGAGGTTGAAGGGTCTGCTAGGCGTAAGGAATGGTGAATTGCTGTTTGGTTCGACGTATCCATGATATTCTACACTGATGGGTTGGCCATTGGTGGAATCAAAGATGATTTTGCCGGGCTGTCCCGTCTCGTCGCTAGGTGGGACAAATCCTTGTACATGAAGAAGCACCTGTTTTCCATCAAGCGTACAAACAATGCCCGGTGCTAGCTGCTCCTCTACAAGTTTCTTCCATTCCTTTGCAGTGTTTTTATCGGGAGCTGTGAGCGGGATCCTTCCGCTTGATACATCGCCCTTGAGGAATTGCACAGCAGGTGCCTTGTCTGGACGAAAACGTTCCTTTGTAAGTATACAGTCGACCAGCAAATCCGTGAATTCGTCAACGTGGCCGGATGCTTTAAGTACTAGGTATGGTGTAATAATACTGGTGTCCAGACCAACAACGTCGTCGCGTGCATATACATTGCGTTGCCACCATGACTTTAGAATGTTCTTTTTCAGTTCGACACCAAGCGGTCCATAGTCATAGGCACCTCGTAAACCGCCGTAGATCTCTGCTGATTGGAACAGAAAACCTCTGCGTTTGCAGAGATCCAGCATGGCACGAAATCGTTGTGCCATTCCCGCTTTTGACAGACAAGAAGCTATATAAATTTTTGCGGCAGCGACCTGCAGCCGCGTCTTGCTTTTTTTTCTCTCCTACCTAATGCCTAGCAACAATGGCTGTCCCATGAGCTACTCAGAAACACACGCTTCTTTGCTAGCAACACACAAGAATATTCGAAACTGTAAACTCTTTGAACTTGTACAGTACCAATGCGAAGTCCAAACGACCCACATTGAATGCAGTCCATTGGTACGATTGTTTCTCAGGTAACTGCAATATCTCCCAAAAGTGTACTATCCTGCACGTTTACAAACAAGCTCTGCAGGTGTGCTGGAAAGCCCACCATCGAAGTGACGCCAGAATATGATCAGAACGGCGACCCAGTTACTAGGTAGGTCGACTAGAAAGCGTATTAGTGAGATTTTGGCTTTTATTGACTAACGCGGAGTAATAGTACGTTGCCAGACTTTGGAGCGGTCAGCGGAAAGGCACCACCAGGAGTGACAATGATGGAAGAGGAGACACGTTAATGACAAGAAACAAGCATTGCCATCTGAATATGCAGAATCAGCTCTCGCCAACACCATTGATGACTTTATTGCTCTTTTTATACCAACAAGAACTCCATCATTAAGCAATGCACGTTGCTGTCGCATCACATCCTCGACAAGTACATCTGCCGACTTATCCTGCACCCTCAGTCTTTCGCCAATAGCATTCCAGCTGTTGCGGTAAATTGCGGTAAAAGAATCAATCCAAACGCTCGTGGCACGGTTGAAATTATTCGAAGCGACTTGATGAAGATATGTCGGATGGAGAAAGGAGGGCAAGGAAAGAATGAAGGCAGGAACTACTAGCACCATGGATGTTGAATTCGCGCCAGCTTCGCATGGAACGTTTGATGGATAAGATGTGCATGCTCGAAACTTTCTTGCTGCGAATAAAGAAATTTATAGTAAATATTTAAAACCAATCCGAGAACAACTCAGTCTGATTACAGGTTCAGGGTTCCATGCATGGATGTCTCCTTTGCTTGATTCAGAACAATCAACAAAATCGATAATGGAAGGCAAGCGGACTGCGAGACGAAAAAGAAAAAGAAGGAGAAGGATAATGGGCTTTCTTTACGTAATCTGGATCGAATAGGACAAGCAACTCAACTCTATCTAGTTGCTAGATACAGATAGCCAGAAACGGATAACTTTACGAGCTGTCCTTTGTATGCTTGTTGTACCAAGCGCCGTCCTTGAGTTTTATCCAGCTGGCATCATCACATGCGTCAAGGTCGATGTCAGTAGCCAGCGGGTTTTTCTGGTCGTGGCTGATGGCTGGTGCCCACTCGGGCTCACTGTCTCCAAAGACATTGATAAAATGGACGCTGCTGATTTCGTTCCCAGGAGGCGCATAATATGTCGGTGGCGTCCAGATTGATGCGTTTACAATAACCAACCCACTGTCTCTTCCAAACAATCCATCCACGGAGCCCTGGCAGTTGCAAATATATGAAATGGATCGCTGCATTTTGTGAACAATTTTTCTCCATTTCTGTCTATTAGCATATCGGTTATGTTAATAATAATAATAATAATAATAGTAAAGTAACTGGACATTGCCTCGCTAGAATTACCTTCATTAGACGCAACGCCTCCAAAGAATCCATCGACTTCGACAGGTCGGCAAATGAGGATGGTAAAGCCAGTTTTCCTTTGCGACGAAGCAAGGTAAAGGCCAGATTCCACGCAGAACTGTGCCAAAGTCACATAGAAGCGCATATATTGATATTCTGCCACAGGTGAGAGCTGTTCGTTCAAACGCCTGAAATTGCTTACAACAGCTTTGGAGCAATATCGATTTCTGGCTAAGTTGAGCGGCGTAATAACTCCTTTTGTGCCTAATGTTAATGCTTATCGTCGATAATAGACAGGAAAATACTTACCGTAAACTTGATCTATTCATCCGCTTTAAAAAATGCATCACCGTTCTCTTCTGTGATAATACGCACCAGCCCATCTACCACATCTTTGCCTTTTCTCACAATCTTTCTTTGGTCATTCATGAACTTCTCCTCCTCTGGGCACATTTTGGCTAGCTCTCCGGCCCCGACATCGTACTCATGGTCGTTCTCGTCGTAAACAAAAAGCGCAGGCCGATTTTGAAACCGATGATATTCTTTTGCTGGAAATATTGCGTTTGCTTTGCAGTTTGTGGGTTTTCCTTCTGAAACAGATTCCCCGCTAACAAAAATCACAAGATCATTGATAGTTCATAATTGATAGTCGCATTATAGCCAAAGCGAAGAAAAATAAAGACCCTCCGTTTTCAAACGGATAAGGTTGCCACTAGGGGAGGCAAGCAAGAAGTTGAATATTGGTGTCCAGACATTCGTCAGGTAGTCGCCTTTTGTCACTTTGGATGGCATATGCTATTATATCCACCACAAAGTTTGCACATAGGCTTTCGAAATTCCTGTTCACATCTTTGGCTGCCTGCTTTTGACACATAGCGGCAAGGTGCGAACACCCCCGGCTCATAGGGAAGAAGCAGTGTAAGGGTACGGGGCTTTGCGGCCGGATTAGGGCTTCTCGTGCGGCGAAAACTGGACATATACTAGAGGATTCAAGCTATACGTCCTTCTGTTAAGGTATGCCTACATATGGTGTTCTTTCTGGACTTAAAAAACGTGATCAAGTATTTTCAGCAGCTTTTTTCGCTGCGACTCCAGGATTACGCGAGCTGCATCTTGCACAAATACTGTCGTGCTTTTTCCACTCTTCATGGCAAAGCTGTGAAACCAGTATGAGACGAGATCAAAGTTTTCACGACAGTTGCATCATTACTTTTGATCTGATTTTCCATGTAGTGGGAAAGTTTTGCAGGAATGATTGTCCAAGAACTGACTGTACAATTGAACCCATTCATCCGCCGTAAAAGGACATCGCTAATCTTCTTCTGATGCGGCTACCAAATCGAGTATAGAAGAAAGATCAGAACTGTTATGCAAGACCGTGAGATCGAATAGCTACGGGTAGTATTGAATATGACCTTACCTCATAAGCTTATATTCTTGGTAGCTTGTCTGCTGGCTGGAGATGTGCTGTTCATGCAGGTGCAGCGCATGCTGCTTAATGGTGTTGGCAACTGTGTTTAGGCAAACGCGCTTGAGTGAGCTCGGACATGTATCCGCTTCTGTTGATGAACATGATCGATCAATAGCCTATAACTCCAAAGTACAAGGGAACATACCTTACCTTTCTTAAACGGCAATCGTACGAGGGACCGAGTAGTGGCATCTTCCGTGCAGAGCTGTATAACTATGAAATTAATGCTCCAATGGCTCGTGCTTCTTGTACAACCGTAATACCTGCATAAGCGCCATCTTCAATTCAGGTATAAACCAGACTGCATCGTTTGCGGTTTGAAGCACTTTTGGAACCGCTTCGTACGTCAAGTACGTAACGGAAGCTTCGCAGGCGTATCTCTTTTCGGCTGATACTCCCATCTTCGCTGAAGGTGATTGGTCACCAAAGGATAACTCCTTTGGACACAGTATCTTCTCTCTCGAACGCAACATCAGGAAAGTCTCTTCCAAGCCGAGAATGTATCATCGCTTTTTCGTGTCTTCGGCGCGAGCCGTTCAAAATCCCTTTTACTGCAAGTATAACCATTAGACGATGTTGAACTGCATCTTACACTTTCCATATAAATATCATACATGCTCTTCAACGCTTTGGCTTACAAATGCATAAAGGACAGGAAAAAGGAAGAAAAAGAAGGAAGAAGGAAGAAACAAAGGAATTCCTTGTTTCTCGTTATGGCGCGTCGGTCCTTTGTTCTTTGGCATCAGTTTCAGATTTTTGTTGTGCCCAAGGCGATTCATGATAAGTCGTAGAAGTTGCTACCGCAGCTGCGATCAATATGCTTCGAATTGACAAAAGAGGATGGTATGCCAAATGGCAGAGACAACAAGACAGGGAAAAGGGCATATCTACTGCTATTTTGAGTCAATATTTTGGATTTTGCATAAGCGGATCAACTTCCTTTCCACTCCTACTTTTAATGGATAACCAAATATTGGACGCACACATGAATTCGCAAACTTGTTCAATCGAGCAAGCTAAGCGGGTCTTATAAAATGCCGTCGGAGTTTATCGATCATGAAAGGTGCGAGCAATTCCCACTCAAGGTCGCTGTGTTTTTGTCTCACTTCAAAAATGTCGTTCGGTGCAGTCGTAAGGCAAGCAGCCAACAATTCCGCAAGAAATGCAGCTGGTTCAGGCTCTCGACTTCGCTTAAGAAAGGCCGCGCTCACTCTGGTAGGTTGCTTTTCGATGTTCTTTGTTTCCGGACACGATTTGTAATCCGCATAATAGACACCTTCAGCTGTCAACCGATTAAAGAAGCTTACAGAAGGTCCCACGCCTCAATATTTGCGTGTGGGAGTCAAGCAAAAGGGCTGTTCAGGGAACTCGTACATGCTCGAATTTACAGATTCCAAGGGCAAGTTTGATGAGATTGTTGAACAAGACGGTGAGTGCCAGAGACAAATCAAGATAGGCCTCCACCCCTGCAAATATACTTATATATCGTTCTTTAGGTGTCACTGTACTAGTCGATTCGAAAGCTTTAATTACCATTTTGGGATCAGAAATGGACTATGTCGAAGATAAACTCTCCTCTCAATTTGTATTCCACAATCCGAACGCAAAGGGTGTGTGCGGTTGCGGCGAATCCTTTGCTGTATAGACAGGCAGACAGATATCCTCTTTTATCAAATACTAGACGACGACACGACGACCACCACCCCATTCTTTCCATAATGTATCATATGAGCACCCGAAATATATTTTACTTGTCTGAACTTAACGGTTTTTACTACAGAAAGATCGAGAAAAATCATTACAAGGGAGAGGAGGCAAAAAGATGATTAGAGTAGCAAGTAAGAGAAAACAGCAGCCGTAAACATAATGGCAACGAATGAGTATTGTAATTTTACGCCTTCACTGAAAGAAGGTGGTGTGGGGCTTGCGGTTGGGGACCTCGCCACTGTATTGGATGTCGAGAACGATGTATGATAGACTGTCTCAGTCACCGTGGTTACAAAAGCAGTACCCGGGGTAGAAGTAAAACCAGGAGGGACAGGTGAAGGTGTGAACGAGATTGTAGGCGACACTTGCAAGTTAGGCAAAGGTCCCACTAAAGGAGAAGACGCAGCAGCGGATGGAGCAGATACAGGCATTTCCGGTTGCACGGCTGGAGGCACAGGCGCTTGCGCAGCTTGAGGTGCTGGAGGCTGGATAGGGTTTGGATTTGCTTGCTGAACAGGATTCACGGCTTGAGCATGCAAAGGAGTTGGATGAACGATTGAAGGTGGATAGAGCACATGTGGAGACGCAGCAGGTGTAACATCATTGAGCAATTGAGGAGCATTTGCTTGTCCTGGGTCTGCTATCGATAATCCTGAGCCAGCTGCAATATCTGATGGTGACAAGGCATCCAATATACGGTCAATTGCGCTATCGGATGTTTCCACGGTGGTAGATCCTATCTTGCTATCTTCTGGTGTGACAGCCGAAACAGGACGGTCGCTGGCAATCGAGTCGAATGTTTGAGGTTGCTCGTTGCTATGCACGTCGAGAGTTGCATCGTTTGTGGAAACAGTGTTGCTGCTGCTCCCTCCTGTAAGCATTCCAGTATCAATTGCTGAGACTGCAGTCAAGAATAACGTTGTAGCCAAAAGAATATGCATTGCTGTAAAGAGGTGCTGTACGCAAGCTCTGTGGTTTCTCAATGTCTTTTATTTTGGTTGGAAAAGCGATAGATTAACGTGATATATGAAGTTTTCATGCAGTTGTGATGTCTAGGACTGATGTTTGATGGATGGTGATGATAATGAGATTTAAGAGATTACAGATATAGTAGGGTATTCTGCTGCTAGCATTGATAAAACTAAATTAGCATATTTGTTGAGATAGAGCACAAACCATACTTTAACTTACCTCATGCTTCCTTGCTGTCAACATCGATGTGCCGTTGCTTACATTTAGGATTTTCTTTGTCTGCGGCACGGGTTTTCTTTTTGGCCGCTCGAGAACCTGCCGTTGCTGGTGGTGGTTGCTGGAATGTGGCGGCATGGAAACGGCGGAGGGGCTGTCTTTAGGCAGCGGTGATGGTCTTCACCTTTGCTTTTGCAACTTTTTTTCGCTTCCTCCTCTTCCTTTTGATACTTTAAAATCTTTTGCAAGCTGACAAGCTTTTTTGCTCTAGATTTTCTAGCGTTTTCTGCCGGTTTCAGGTGGTTTCCAAAATGTGCTCGCTCTTGCTCTGTTATCAGGCGTATGATTGCTGAGGAGTGCGTTATAGGAGCGACATGTTCGACTTCTACTTCGTTGTCGTTCAAACGAGAGTCGCTGAGCAAGTGACGGCTGCTCCGCTGCCCGAGAGTCTGCACATGGAGCGAAAGAACAATCAGTTCCTGCTTGCATAACTCTTGATCACACGTCAGCATTTCAGGACTTACATATTCTTGGCCTTTGATTTCAAGCTCTACGCTCGCTTGCTCATCCACGCGCTCAAGTGCTTCCCGGGCCTCGCGGATAAGTCGCAGCGAGATCGCACACTTCTTGTGAGTCATTGGTGTAATAATGCACTCGATCGTCGAGTGCGGAGGACAACGGAATGACGAGAGTCTACAAATTATGCATACTTGGATCAACGAACCCATTTTGACAGAACACGTTTAGCTTCAGGGCTAGAAACGAGGCTATCCGTCCATGAGTGAGCGGTTGTCTGTAGGTACCCTGCTACAAATGGCGTAGGTCATTGGAATGACAGGAAGAAAGAAGGGCCTGCAGGCATTCCGCCGCGGCGCGCAAAAAAGCGTTCATTTTATGATGACGCCGTTGACTGTCGTTTCCCCTCACTTGCAATCAGATATCACAATCCATGTGTAGGAAACACAGAATACGATCGCGAGCGATTGTTGACACTTTCAAACATGCATGCATGCTTTGCTTGCATATCTACCAAACTAGCCCATTAGCTTTCTCACTGTATTGCCATGAATAACATGCGGTTGCTTTTGTCACTATGCTTTGTACAACTGAAGCTGCGTTTTTATCCGACCTTTGTGGCGGCATTCATGCCGAAACAGCAATCGGTGATTGTATTTCCGTGCAAACTTAATAAGGTAATTGGAGTAACTTATCTCTCAAATTTTCAGAATCCATGGCTACTTTCCAACCCAAACTAGCAATATTTCAATAGCTTTTGGCGTCGCCTTTGCAACTACATGTTTCTGTTGTAAAGTTACATCCTATCTATAAATCTTTGCGCGAGACAAGAATTAATCTTTTTCATGCAGATAGCATAGTATTCAGCCCAATGCGTTCCTATTTTTAGTAACTTATTGCAGCAGACTGGAGGGCTTGAAGTTGTATAGTGGGGAAAAGGGTCAAGTCCATGGACACGTGTACATGATCTACAGTGAGCGCGCGGAAAACCTTGGTACGTTATACTGATAGCTTATATTAGAATTTTAGGGAACAAGCAGTGTTTCTGCCTGAATAAAGAACTTCTCTTACTGTCGTATCTGCTAGTATTTTCCACCAGTCGCACTCGTCAACTCGTCAATTTCAACACTCTTCATAATGCTCTAGTTGCATCGACTTAGTGTACTAGGAAAATCACCATATTCAAGTACAGCATTCAATTCTTAGCACCTCCAAGCACCTAGCCTTCCGTCGTCATCACAGCCAGCTATATCCATCATTATTAGAGCGCGAGTCTATAAGTATGGGGTAGTTTTTCAATCGCAATAAAGAGCTAGATCCAGTCTCAATGGATTTTATTTGTCCTTTTTCTTTTTGATTTCTACCGTTGCAATTGCTCACAACGTCGATGTGGCGCTGCTTACGTTTGGGACTCTGTTATGAGCAGCGAGCTATATTAGCCACATGCTGCAGCTCCATTTTGCTAGCATCCATGTGGGGCCTGCGATACGAAGGCGTTGACCCTTCTCCGTTTCCTTCTGAATCCGGAGGATTTCGTTCAAACTAACGAGCTTGGTACTTCGAGCCTTCCTTGCGTTCTCCATCTGCTGGAGACGGGTTTCAAAGCGGGCTCGCTCTTGTTCCGTCAACAAGCTCTTGACAGCTGAGGAGCGCATTGCGTTATACGAGCAACATGCTCCAGTTCCACTTCGTTGTTGTTCGAAGGAGGACCAGTGAGCTGGTGACGGTCATTTTCTGGTGCTGGGGAATACTGGAATGCAAACTTCTTGTTGTCCACGATGAGACTCTGCATATGGAACCATAGATCACTTAGTTCCAGTTCGCATAACGCTTGATCACACGTCAACGTTTCAGAACTTATATATTCTCCTCTTCTGACTTCAAGCTCTACATTTGTTTCTTTATCGACGCTTTGAAGTGTCTTGGAGATCATTTTACGTACGTCGATTTGGTAAGGCTTTGCACGCTTAAGTGTTTTATTGTGCTCTTGGCTCGTTTCCGTTGGGTCTCCAACTTCGCAAGGGAAATTGGCCATCAGGATGGTATTCCTTCGGACACAGTATTTTCTCTCTCGGGCACAATATCAGGAAAGTCTCTTCCAGAGGCAAAAGTATATCATCGCCTTTTCGTTTCGGCATTAATCGTTCAGATCTTCTTTTGCATACAAATACAGTCTACCCACGTTAATTTCAACGGCTCCGGGATGCTTCAAAGTTGAAAACAGCGAGGGTAGAAATTATCGAGGTCGATTTACTAGGTGGTGCTTATGCTTATAGGCCGTTGCTCGACTAAAGTTGAAGATATAGAGATGTTGAAACAAACGGGGTTTCACTGTATGACTGTTGAATTACATGAGAGCTACACAGCTTACATTAAAGCCATACGCGTTTTTCAACCAGTTCACCTTG
>KK100131.1:38123-69962 GCA_000611695.1 Rhizomucor miehei CAU432 | reverse complement strand
AAAATTACGCCGTCCTTCCCCTGTAAACAAACACATCGTTGTTAATACGCTGCGGACGCCGTAGCTCTCTGATTCTGTTTGAGCGACAGTTTTTTTTCTCAGAAGTTACGACTCAAGATGGTGGCGGTCACCAGATCAACAGTTTTGACATAAAGACCTTAAAAAAGGTAGGTAATCACAGATGCCCCGCGTTATCAGAGAAGTTTTCCAAAGTTTTGCGCTTTCCTTTTCTTCGGATACAGTACATGCTTTGTCGCTCATCATGATACAACTTTGTGCTGTACTTTATTTGGCTTGCTTGGCTGCATGCAGTAAGGCAAGTTGCATTCTCCACATTTTTTTTTTGGCTTGATTGTTTCCGATCGTCCGTGCACGGTGGCACCAAACTGCATTGTGAATTGTGTCTTCATCTTCACTCCGATGCCTTTCAAGCATACCAAGAATGATCTTGAAGCTATTGAATGACAATAGTACACTTGTTCAAGATGTAAATAACCCAACGTAGGAATGCTACATCGGTAAGAGAAAACGCAGTTCAAGCTACTCATCTCTCATCACTGACAGCTAGAAGCTACCTTTATAAAGCTTACGATTGCTGGTTTGTAATTATCATTCTCATGATGTGATTGGAAGGTTTATTGTTAGCAATCTAATGCATTGAGAATATGCTGCAATAGTTGAGGCAAAGTTAGGTATCTTGGCATTGACTCAACCACCTTTTAAGTGGAAGAAAGGAATATCGTTTGTACCTAACAAAACTCTTTTATGCTTTTGCAATGAATATCAAGCCATGCAACGCAAATGCTTTCGGACACCCGTCAATACTCACGGAGCGCATAGCTTTCAAATCCTCGTCTAGCTCGACTTGATTGTGAATTTCGAGTGCTGTACTAGAACTGTTATAATAGCTGGATCGTAAAGGATGGTGGTTAAGGATTGCCGCAGACCATTACTTATTAGGGAATATGCATAAAAAAGGATATTGTCTGCGTGTCGACGCCTTGATGCTGCTCGCCTAGAGTTCTGCAGAAATCTATCGAGATCTATCGCCGCATTGCTCGGCGCACTTGATCGTGTCTGTATCTGATGTTTGGAATGCTTTCGTGTGCTTAGACCTAATAAAGCAAGAATCTTTGTAATGAGCTTGGGCTAAAACATAGCCGCAATGAACGAGAAGTACGTGCTCTTACCGGCAAGGTTTTCGTTGTCTCTATACTCCTTGATCTTCTTCCGCTTTTCTTCAATCATAGCGAGCATCGCGCGCTTTAACTTTTGCTTTTCTCTCTTTTCGGAGAAGAAATTAGAAAGGTCATTACTTGCTTTATTCGCTACTTGGATACATAGGAAGTTACCTCTGTCTCTTCATTAACGGCTCGTAAGGTCTCCTGGAAAATAGCGTCTGCCTGCTTCAATTGATACGCCAACAAAAGTGAAGCTCTCTTGATGACTTTCTTGCGTTCTTCCTCGATTTCTGCCAATTCTTCTTCAAAAAGATAATACCCGCCTAAAGTCCACGTAGTCAACATACGCACAGAATCAGATTTGATGTCTCCCTCATCTCTCCTCATTAATAAATACCATGATGCGCCTTTGCAATATCCAATTGCAGCGCTCTCTGCTTTGTGTAGTAGATCCTACAGAGCCGAATTTGTGTAGGTCGGCATATTTCTGGGAATTAACAGGAGGGACTCACGTGTCCTTGTTATCGATGAACTCTCGGTTTATCTCTTGCATCCTCTTGGTGTAAGCTGCTGCTCGGCGCTGAGTACTTTCTATCCAATAGATACATATCAGGAATCGTTATTATAGCATTGAAAGCAGTGAGACGTATATTATGTACCTTTGGTCCATGCATCATAATCATCCTCCACTTCCTCCTCGACATAGTTGAACACCTGTCTTACCCGAGCTGCGCGTCTCGGGGAGGCAGTGTGAGATAAGGCCGGCTGCGTGGCAACAAAGCTAAAGTCTTTGTTGTCTCTCCAGTCATGTTCGGTAGTGGACGATGGCGGCCGATAGTAAGTCTCGGGCGGGTTCGCCGCTTGTGGGAAACTGGAAGCCAGACTTGAAATGGGCGGCAGTGTCTGCGCGTTGCCGAGCAAAGTCTTTCGGGACGAGGAATCGCGTGAATGAGCTATGGGTGGCAAAGAGTACCCAGGTGAGAAAAGGGTATGGTCAGAATACATGGCAACGAACGTGAATATGGTTGCTGTAAGGGGGGCGGTGCAAGGAGCAAAGCCGGTGATTCACGCAGCAATCCTGCGCGGAGCACACAGAGTGCTTCGGGGTACCTTGATCCGCGCGCGCGGATCACGGGCCTTCGGTCTCTGCACCCTACTCTCGATTTATCACGGCAACCCATTTCATCAATATAGACGAGATGCATTATTATCACAGAGATAGTATCCTGCTTGTCCTAATTGCAGATCCATTCCAATGTTCTATGATATATTGTCGACCAGAGTGCAAAAGGACAGGTTTCGATCAAACTGCTAATGCCTAGCACGCGTTGTAAGGCATCGTTTATCCATATAAATGATTAAGATTTTCGCCGTCATATCCCTCGCGCATAGTTAGCGGACGGCCGCTGTGCCTTCACTTGCTAATAATATGCGACGCGCTCGTTAATGTTGGATGCGGAATTCTCAAACACAAGCATGTTGGAAGCAGACCACGGTTCCCTTCCTAGCAATGTCATCTTCACTCAACTTCTTTTCTCAGTTACATTTTGACCACAAGATTGTAATTACAGTTAGCTTAATCAATTCTTTTTCGGATTTATATATAAAGAATGGAATGTTGATACAAGTATTTAAGAAGAGGTGAGAAAAAAAGAAGGATAGGGGATATACACACATTATATCTTGTTGGTACAGATTTAGAGAGTGAAAGAGGCAGATTGTCTGATGTCACGGCTGGAAGCACCAACGTGGACCTTAAAGGTACCAGAGGGAACGACCCACTTTTCTTCAGCTTCATCCCAGTAGCTAAGCTCAGTAGCGGTAAAGTCAAAGGTAACCTTGGTGGACTTGCCAGCCTTGAGGTAAACCTTTTCGAAACCACGGAGGTTCTTGGGAGCCTCGCCAGCGGACTCGGGGAATTCAATGTATGCTTGTGGAATCTCAGCGCCGTCAACGTCGCCAGTGTTCTTGATAGTGATGGTAGCAGAGGCCAAAACATCCTTGCCCTTGCCCTTGTTGGTCTTGACCTTGAGCTTGCTGTAGGTGAAGTTGGTGTAGGAGAGACCATGGCCGAATGGGAAGAGAGGTTCAATGTTGTTAATATCAAAGTGGCGGTAGCCGACCTGGAGACCTTCAGTGTAGTCAACGTCAAAGGTATGAGAGATCTTGGCAGGATAGTCGGATTCTTCCTTGGCAATAGTGTAGGGAAGACGGCCAGAGGGGTTCACATCACCAAAGAGAATGTCTGCGAGGGAGTTGCCAGTTTCTTGACCAGGAAGACCGGGCCAGACAATAGCCTTGATGTTGGGGTGATCAACCCACGGCATAAGGACAGGACCGACAGAGTGGATAACAACAACAGTGTTCTCGTTAGCATCAGCGACTGCCTTGATCTGTTTATAACAGAGTATTAATATATTGTGACATTTGGATGGTTACAGTATCATAGCAACAAACTCACCAAGTTGTCACCGTTCTTCCAGAGAGTCAAGTTGTTGCGGTCACCAACGTTACCATCGACAGTAATGTATTCTTCACCAGCATCAGCGTTGGAAAAGACAAGAGCAATATCGGCAACCTTTGCAAGTTCGGCAGCAGCGTCGGTGTCAAAGTCATCGTAGGTGTACTTGATATCAACGTCCTTTCCGAGGCGTTTTTCGATACCTTCCTTGGGCTACACAGATTCTTCTTGTCAGCAATGATGCGAATAACAATCTTTCGCAAAAGTACTTACAGTGATCAAATATGGGAAGTCAGCAGTTCCACTGCCCCAACCCATTGCGAGAGTACCTTTATCGCATCCACGATCAGGGCAGGAGTTCATTCCACTGAAAAAGAAGAAGAAAAAGCATTAAGAGTAAATATATTGTGATTAATAATGGTTTCTATGCAAAAAGATGAAACTTACTCTGGATTGGGTCCGGCATCGCTACCAATGATAGCCACAGATTTGAGCTTCTTGGCATCCAAAGGAAGAGTCTTGTCCTTGTTAGTCAAGAGCACAGTGGAAGCAGCACCCATTTGGCGGACGAGGATTCCATGATCGTCCTGGACAGGCACGTAAGGAGATTCAGCCTGGTTGAAGGCTCTGATGGTAGTCTCGGGGAAGTTCTCCTGAATACAAGAACCAGTGAATAAATGTACTACTTGAAACAAATGGAGATATGTTTATATCTTACCGAGTCCTGACCCATCTTGTACCAAGCGGCAGCAATGCGGACAGCCATATCGGTGACACGGTCTTCGCTGACTTCACCATTCTCGACAGCCTTGGTAAGGTTGGAACCAAAGTAACTCAAACCATCACCCATAACAATGTCACCCTATCCATGCAATATTATGGTCAAACTTCCTGGTTTGTTTGTTATGGATGTAAACAATATGAGACTTACGGGCATGGTCATGTCAAGACCGGCGTTGACAGCGGCAGCAGTAGAATGAGTTGCTCCCCAGTCACTCTGGACGAAACCCTTGAAGCCGAGCTCACCCTTGAGAACGGTGTTGAGGGTATATTCGTTCTCGCAGGCGTAGGTACCGTTGTATTGGTTGTAAGCGCACATGATAGAGCCAACACCAGCTTCAACAGCGCGGGCATAAGGCCAGAGCCAGATTTCGTGAAGAGCACGCTTTCCAATGTTCGAGGATGAGGCAGTACGGTTGGCTTCTTGGTTGTTACCGATATAGTGCTTTGCAGTAGCAATCTATTTACCCCACAAAAAAGTAATGAGTTACTCCTCCGCTTTGAAGATCATCATCTCCACCGAGAATGGGAAATTTTTAATACAGAATTCTATGACGTACCACATTGCGACTCTGGATACCAATGACGGTCTCCATCGTAGCAATACCAGCAAGGTAAGGGTCTTCACCGAAAGCTTCCCAGGCACGACCAGCGTTGGGAGCGCGCATTACATCGACGCAAGGACCCAAGATGGCATGGACACCTTTACCGTAGGCTTCTTCACCAATATATTCACCACGCTTTCTGATTTGTTCCTTGTCGAAGGAGGCGGCAGCGTTGATACCGCTGACCCCGGCAGTTACGTTGTTTCCGAAACGGATACCAAGAGGAGAGTCTTCCAAGCAGAGTGAGGGAAAGTCAGGGTCAGTGCTGGCAAAGGTGTTGCCAACGCAGTTGGTCTTTTCCCAGCCCATGCCAGTAGCGAGGCCAACCTTTTGTTCGAGAGACATCTTCTTGACAAGAGCTTCGGCCTTGCTGTAGGCAGCCTCCCAGGAGATAGGATCAGTGTATTGAGATCTTGGTCGAGCCTGCGACACGGAAGAAAATGCAGCCAGCAGCACCAGTGCTGTCGTTGAGAGCGATGGTAAATGCATTAGAGGATAAAGTAGTGTATAATTTGGAGGTTTAATGCCAAGTTCAGGACAGATAGTTTTTTCCGGGAGCCCTTTATATAAATTCACGAATGGATTGTCATGTAATCCAATAGGGTTGTGTGGGGGGAGGAGATTGATCCCAAAAGCGTCATCCCGCCTTCGTCCCGTCACTTCAAAGCTCTTCGTAAGCAGAGGACAATTGCACCACAGGAACCCACTAACTGCATTTGCTCTTCAATTTTTTTCACACAATACCCGCTCCCACGCACAGAAATGTCTCAGTATATCATTGAAAGTCTCACTTGTCGACAAATATTAATAACCGATTCAATATTCAAGAAAAAAGGAGGCGAGATCGAAGAAATGCGGGTCGCCCGTTATTCATTAATTGAGGGACCTATTACCCCACAACATAAAGTGAAAGTTCATTGGAATTGATGAATGAAGAAATTGCAACCACCAAACTCCAGGAAGAGGGAGCATTGATCGGGAAACTCTATTCTGGAGTTACCAGCTACCAATCGCAAAGAATAATCCATGTAAAAGAGGCGCGTTAGGTAGCACTTGTAATGTAAGACGGGGAAAACGTTACTGCGAGCTTATTTCCGAGGCTCGCTCCAGTCGCGGAGGCAAAATTCAATATTCTTCTCAGGTTTCGAAATACCCCTCAAACCAAATGTCAAGTACTTTTTTGAGGCACCTACGTTGCTAGAATTAGTACCTACGTTGCTAGGGTTAGTTATATGACATGTCAGAATTTTTATCACTCAATATGGCGAAAAAGTAGCTCTTTACAGCATATTTTGCTACGAGGTACAATGCGCAACGTCAAATATTATATAATGCCTGTGATTGGGAAAATGTATCCAAAAAGAGTTCCTTTTGGACATCCTCCCTTTTTTCTTATGGCATCTAGTCATTCTGATGACATTTTCTATATCTATCTTTCCTTTCCCTTTGGATTGAAGGGTATATTTGTTCCCTGTATTGACATTATGCCAGCCATAGCTATTGGCTAAGTTTGTCCTGTCGGGATGTGTCAGATCAGAAAATCGGTCAAAGGATTAAGGTTGTGCGGGAGCTGAAGCATGGAAAAGCAGCTGGGAACTTTCTCGGTTTCCCCACAAGTTTTTGGTCCTGGCGCTTTCCTTTTGTGCAGAAAGTTCAAAGCTCAACCGTATTACTCATTACTTTTACACTTAACCGGTGATTTTTTTATTGGATGGGTTGGGCTCCAGTTATGTTACCAGACAAGCATTGGCTTTTTCGTGCGTATAGCATACTCTTCTCCCGTTCCGCTTGGTAAAACTCTGGACGGTGAGGTTCGTGGGGAAATATGCAAGGGCATGCGCCTCTTCGCTGGCTTTCGCTTACTAAAATTTTTCAGGGTGCATTTGCACCTATACTAGTCATCTTAACATTAAACAATAATGTGGGTTCAGTTAGCCTTTTGGCCTGTTCGGTGCACATTGATGTTTTAAATGTCAAATAGAAACCATTGATTCCTGCTCCCTACTATAAATGCTAAATGCTATACTTTTGCCCTTTTTCATCACATGTCATGCCTCTCAGCGCAGCTTTGTTCTTTAAGATTCCCTTAGATCAAAGTTACTGCAAACTTAGTACAAATGATGCAGGATGCACATACTTGGCTTCTTAAATTTCAGCTAGATCGTGGCCTTTCAGTAACTTGAAAAACCTTCTACATTGAATCCTCTGCCAATGCGATTAAGTTCGGTGTTAATCCTACGGGCTAGAAGTTCTGGAAAGCATTTTTTAGATTCCATTCCAACCGACAACCCGCTTTATCCCGTTCTGCATTGACCTTGGGAGAAGTTGTCAACAAGAGTAAACGGGAAGACCCGAGGATCTAGCTCCGTCACTTTCACCGCTCCCCTCAAATACACTAGTAAGCGATCTAAATGTTCTGATCTGATAATACCACAGATTGAAGCGTGGAGGGTCATGATATATGCTGCTCCTAGTCTTTATTATGTATTTGACAACAGATGGTATTCGGTGTGGACATATTTTGTGTCTGGTAAAAGATCAGTTTCCGTCGGCAGATCTATATTTTCTCGGCAAATCTTTGCACCACGGCACAAACTTCCTGTCCGTGAGATAGGAGCATTTATACAATCTTCTACTGAATACATGGTAAGCATTTGACTATAGAAGAGTAGTTACAGAGCGAGTTAGCAGCAACTACAAAGTTTTTAAGTCGTCATCCATACTACTTGCGGGAAGTTATCACAGTATCGTTTTGGTAACTTTCTCTTTACAATGACCGTTTTGCTATCTTCCGCAATTATTACTATAGCAAACCATGAACATATCCTATATGATTTCTTGACTCTTTCCGAAATTTGGAAAGGAAAAAGGTTCAAACGGTCAGGATAGCTCCTCTTGTGACCTTACTTGCATATCCACGCATACAACTTGTACGTCTGATTTTGTTCTCATAAATAGATTTGCTAACATGGGTATCTTTCATTGATCTTTGGATGCAAAGTTGAGCATTAAGCACCTATAGTTTTTGTGATTTGCATTTCGTGCAGCATTAAGATTTATCACGACTAGATGGAAATCTTTGTCAACAGATGCTGCTATTATCATATTAAGAACAGGAAAGTTTTAAAATTCTACAAACTCAAACACTACAACTAGAAGTATTGCATCAGTACATCAGCAATGCATTCTGGGTGACCAATCATCCGTTTTACTTACAAGTATAATAATATACAATCTCAAGTAAACAGTTCCAGAAGGATATTATTTTTTACCTGGATATGCCCGTAGAGAAGACTGAACATAACACCATGGAAAATTGACTTAAAAATCTTTGCTTTCCACACATTAATCAACATTATTGCATATCGTAATATAGTGCTTCTCCAAATCGTTCCATATTTTTGAAGGCGTCTGCTGACTCAGGGGCGAAAGCCTACAATACAGTAGTGCTATTATCCCACTACAGCAAGAGCAGGGAACTAATCCATAGTGATAAGTATATCGCATGGTTTCTGCCGTTCCGTCTTTCATTGATTCTTCTTCGGTATCTTTTTATTGTTCGTCCTTTGGAAGCGTAAGTGAATAGACTATTATATGCTGATTTTTCCCATCTTGCTGATAATAGTCTCTGTAAAGGTATTTCAGTAGAGTCATCCATGGACCTGCTGCACCCGTTGTTTGTGAGGATAGACTATTTGTTTTGCAAGGCCGCCGTATGACCGGACCATTGTTGTGAAACATCTTTGCAAGAACATTCCACTCTATCGTTGGCTACAAACTTAACTTCTCCTAGTCGGCACGTCACCATAGCAGCATCTGTGGCGTGGCCTTTCCACTGGCCGTGACTAGGTGTCAGGGGACATCCAAGGATTCCGTCACTTAGACTTGCAAGCCGGTCACACTCAAACCATGGCATCTATGGCGGATGGGCGGTCGAATTTCGACCTGAAATATCTTGACCCTCTGACGGCACTCTATTTTCATGAATGGAGTAGGGATTGGCAAGTCCTTTTACGCAAGTCTCGGTGATGTCAGGTCAGAAGTATGTACTGAGTGCTTAATATTATGTTCATGTAGAAGCGTCAAGAAATTGGGTTTGACAGCAGTTGAAGACAGGAGAGGAATGAAATATAGCTCTGAAACAGACGACGACCTGATTGTAGCCAATGTGTCGTTATTAGAAGCAAGAAATCGAGTGATGACCAGAAAACACTTTACGTAAGTCTTCAGCACGAGGATTACAAGCACAATGTCGAAGAATCCGACACTTCGAGCACTTCTTGGGTCTCAGGCGTCTACTTAACTCTCCAAATCTGACGTTCAGCTCAACAGTGCATATGAAGGCAATTCGCATGATCCTGACTATCCGTGGAAGATTTTTGTGTGTACTTCCAACTGTGGACGATATTAGCTGTGTTTCTGATTCCAGGATTGCTAGAGACACACAAAGTGAGTGGTAGCGGTTCTCCCGCCGGCATCTCTTGCGACGGATATGTCCCGAAGGATTGCGGCAGCTGGTACTCCTCATGTCGTGTGGTATACCAATGGATATTGGGCAGGTATCCCTAAGGAGGCCAGGCTATTTCTTATACAAGTGGAATTGGCTGTGACAACGGCGTTTGTTGGAGCCCGCAAAGTATTGCACGAAGATAGACGCTCGGCGCATACAGTTATCGACGAGACTCATCTTTCAGTTACGTGGAACGATTTCAGGCTAGCCATGCAACAGCTCATTTATCTACGTGCATTGCCCGTGCAATTTCCATTCCTGTCCGCGAACCTTATCCGCATTCGATGGAGACTGAAGACTTGGCTGTTGCGTTCGGCACTGTACTGCGGTTGGGGACCTTTAGACCAGATATCGAGAATTTTCGAATACGACGTCCGCAGCCGGATCGTGCGATTGTTTACTGTACATCACGATGAACAGTCGAGAAATTAACATTGATAATCCGATAACACGTAGCTACAGTTGCGCCTTGTCGTACCACGGGAGTTTGAAGACAGAGAATAAGATATGCTAAAAATCTCAAGGATTGGATTGATGGTCTTTTGAAAGGTCATGGTAACAACATCGATGATCTCATCTTCAGAGTCATTGATCAAAAAGATTGGAGGCGACAAAGGCATTGACGTAGGCGCATCAAGATTGCAAGATAGGTAGCCGTAGTTCTATCAGAGTCAAATGATGCCATGTTGCCTAGATCATCGGTCATCGAGGGTTCTCTATCAAGACTACAATAGAACGGTTTCAGCATGGAAGAGAGAACAAAAAGTTCTCTTTGCCAATGACTTACTGGGTAGTATCCCCGTATATTCTTGAGCTTGTTGAATAGCATTTTCTTCACTACAACAAAGGAAGTTAGTGAAGAAAAAAAGCTTAATTGCACCAAAACCTACCGCTGTGCATTATCAGTAGATGTAACTTCACTACAAAGAAGCGGACTCAGTATGAGAAAAATGGAGACTGGAAAAAGGGACTCACACGTCAACATCGGTGTCTTCTAAATCATGTAGGGAATGTGTTATACATGATGCGTGTTAAAGTCATGGATTCTTTTGTCTTAATATTTAAGGATTCTCTTGTTCTTTGCTATGCATTGACCAGAATGAGCCGAGCAACCCAAGAAGCCACGCAGGCAATTCGGTGGAAAGAATGGAGCATATTGCAGTAAAATTGTCGATTTTTATTCGGATCCTTGGTGAGGAATAGTGCCAACAGTTCTGCCCAAGCTGGATTGGAGCCGGCTTCTGCAGTTGGGATAGCCCCTGAGGTATCTTGCAAAGCACCAACTCGTCTAGCCTTGAGAGCAGACACTTCACCGCGAACTCCTTGCTTTCTTCTCGTGGGTCTCTGACTAGACTCAATAGCTCGTACTAGCTGCTTACTTGTACGTAGCAACCGAACAAATTGGAGAGACATCGGTCATCGGATAATATTTCCAGCTTCCTCGTAACAGGCTTTCTTGTTGCATGCATCAGTTTGTTAATATTGGAGATGTACTCGTTAAGACTAGTGTCCACCACGTGCTGCAAGAAGTGATGGACCATTTCTTGGGTGTGTGTCCAGACTACCTTCTTACTCAAATATGGAGACACCAAGCTGTGGTGAATTGCCGGCAGTTCTCCTCCGTTGACTGATAAAAAGCATTCCGAAAATGCTGGCACTACATAAAAATAGTAAATACCAAAATACTGCCGCTGCACGAGCGTTGGGTGTGATTTGTGGTCTAGGAATCTAGACCGCTGCTATGAAATAGAATAAAATCTAAAAATATACCACTATTATACAGCTTCTAGACCATTGTCAACCCGACATTTGTGGATGGGTGATCCTGACAACGATTTGAACGGTTTAATGCAAAGATGCAGATCAAGGTAGCACAAAGATGGTCTGCATCTCTCTGATTTTCACCCCCTAACCCCATACGCATCAAGATGAGGGCCCGCATCGTGGAGTATCCAAAAAGGGGATTACAAAGTGGGACTCAGGGTTACATACCCCTTAAAGTAGGCTGAAAATGCTGCAGCTAATCCAGTTTTTGGTCAATGTTAAATGGAGAAGGTCCAAAGGATACGTAGCACTTGAGTAGTACGTAGCTGGCAACACAAAACATGCTGCGGCTGTTACATGGATTTGTTCATATCTTATCTAGACTCTCCAGAGTGTCATCTTGATATACGAAAGGAATAACTCTCAAGGACTGGGTACTTCTTATGATTTGCTCCACAAGCAGGAAGCTTAATCAAAAAAAAGGTAAATGAAAGTTTAGACGTATGACGAAAGCGGGGAAGCTGTTCTTTAACCAAAAGGGTTAGGCGCGGCAATGTAAATAATTTAACCAGAAAAGATCATCGGTTCCGGCCGTCTCCTTGTGCATCAGTGCTTTTGAGAAACGTTGTTTGATGCATCATCTGAATTTGTTATGTGTTTGGCGCACACAAGTGAGATTGGGAAGAACACAAGATACTCCTGTACAAATTCTCTGGCAACACTTCCGCAGCGAATATCTACAGACACGAGACAGTTTTAGACTTGCAATTAAATGATGCTGGCAATTCCCGTGATTTAATATAACTCTAAAAATTCATACATCGAGAGAAAATTCTGAGTGATGTACACTGCATCACCATCTCACGAGGACTCACATCGAGCATCTAAGATCTCTGACTAACTACTGCATAGCCACAAGATGCGTTCCCCGGGTCATGAATCCTCATCAAGTACACTGGAGGATGCAGGATGCGGAAAAGAGAGCAACAGCAAGTGAAGGTGGTCGTACAAAAGTCTGGCAAAAGCGGCATTTGGTCTTTCCTGAAATAGGGGTTGAGCTTCGATATAAGCTTTTCAGAACGCATCATAGCCAAAACAAGATGTAAATGATTGGATTCTTATATCGTCATTAGGTTAGTCTGCAATTTAGTTCACTGAAGCTGTCTCAGTGTAATTACTCCACGATCCGCCAGCCTCTCAGACAATTTTCAAAATAGTTCAGCCCCTCAGCCGGTTTGACAAAGAATTCAGCGCCATAGAGCGCTTGTTCGGTTGATCCAGTATGCGATTTATTCTGTTCAAAGATTGCTTACTATGCTGCTTGTGCTATGTAATGTATAGTTCCTATACAGTCTGATGTATATCACATTTATACAGGGATTCTTTGAACGGGCTGCATCATCGTCTGTGTCCCCTTTGGCCTATGCTTTGTCCATCGTTGCGTAAATCTCGACAACACTGCTCCGTTCTCGTTCCTATTTTCAGCTTCCCCTGAGCTAGACCCTTTGACACTGATGGACTTAATAAACATAATATCTAGTACGGAATGAAAAAGATAATGTGGCATAGCAGGTATTTCTTCGTAAATCCCATTGCCAAGTCTTCACTACAAAATTGCTGCTATGTCATGTTTGCCTTGATATGGGTACATTTTCACTAAAAAGGATTGCAATTGAAGGTTTGAAAAGGGCATCCACTGGTAAACAGTACAAACCGTTCAACCGTCCGCGCTAGTAACTGTACTCCATAACTGCCGACCAGAAAATTTTTTGATGGTTCTTCACTAGAACAACCTCCCCAAAGAAGCTGTAAATATTATACCATGTGCTGTCATCAAAACCGAGTTTGTTCTTTCTTTTGGGCGCAAATACCGCGTGGAAAAAAACATCTCCCACAAACCATTCAAAATAAAAATTACGCAGCAACATACAGTTGCAAAAAAAATTGTCGCCGCTGACTTTGTGGAATCACATGGGAAAGCATCTGCCCTCTCTTTCTGCCCTGGGCGGACCCTTCGTTACCCTTTTTCCCGCCCGAACGTTATTTTTTTTCTTCTCTCTCTCTGTGCCCTGCCATCCCTTTCCATTATATTCCAAAAGCGCGCAGCCGTGTTCCGCTCAAGAACTTCTCGAGTTGAGCCAGACCCCGAGAACTGATTCTCAGCAAATGTTGCACACTGCACGAAATGGTGGGTAGATGTTGATGCTTGGCAACGATTGGTTGCTAGCGTGAAGGACAATATCCAAGCCCATATTTTCTCCGCCGTTGCTCTCTCCCCCTAAGAAAAAAAAGTCCAATTCCGGCATCCCGGTCTTTTCTATCTGGGGGACATTGCTGCTGTACAATACACGCGTGTCCTCCCTTTCAGGGAAAAAGAAAGCAATGCATTGTTACAGAGAGAGACAATCAAGGATATTCGCAAAAATAAACAAACACGACAAAAAAATTAAGTGAGCGCGGGACTATACCGTTTATATCCAGAGTGAAAGTTTGAACGATATAGCGCGCACCACAGCAACCTTCATGCTCGCACACACGCTTATGCAGCATGAATTTCTTGCTAGGTCCCCCATCATCATCATCATCATCATCACAACGAGATCGTTTCCACATGGTAACTTTTCCCACCCCACACTCAACTCCTTGTCATCATTATTTCTTTCCTACGATATGTATCTAAGCTACCATGAATAGGCGCGGGGGTGGGGTGGGGAGAGGAGAGGGGGTTTTCATCGACTTACAAGTCCCGGCTTTATTTTTTCCTCACTTCCAGCGAACCTTCCGTGTGTCACGTTGAACAAAAAAGGTCCAAAACGTGGCACTTTGTACTCTTGCAATGACGTCAAGTACAGAGTCCGTCGTAGATTTGCGAAAAATTTCAGTTAGCAGCAAAAGGGAGAAAAAAATAAAAAATACCATATATAATGTATTTATTACATATCATAGCGCGCAACAACTCTTAGTAGAGAGAGGATGATATAGTGAGATGACAAAATTCTTGGTAGTAGTAGTAGTATGTAGAGAAAAAGGCATATAGATTGGGTTGGGTATTGTACATAGATGTTGATATAGATGTAAAACAAAGAGATCATGCCGTCCTGCCATGGTTTTGTTTGTGTTGATAGAGTGATATATAAAGAGAGATGAAGTCTAGTTGTTGAGAGAAGAAGGAGATCGAGGTAGTGATGAATTCGTCGTAGTAAGAAGAAAAAGTTGTCCCTCGTCGGCACATCTGCTTCCTAGATTCCAATAGGAAGGTCCGGCGCGCCGGTCGTCATTGTTTGTTTGTTGATGAAATTTAAGTAGATGAGTTGGGCTTCTTGGGGCACATCCTAAGAAGAAAAAGAGGAAATAAAGGTTAGATAAATGAAGAATTCGAGAGAAAGAGATAATGAAATACATACATAGAATAGTGACCCTTTTGGCCGCAATGAATGCATCTTCCGTCAGACATGGTTTGTTAGGTTCTTAGAGGCTTGAAGTGATTAAGGACTTTAGAAAGAAAAAAAGCGTATTGAATGGGGGAACCAACTGCGGAAGGAATAGATACGGTATTTATACAAGTGGAGACGGATCTGTACAATGTCGCCGATCTTAATCCGGCACGTGGCATGCTTGTCATACACGGCTCTCATTCGTGCTTCGAAATAGGGCGGGCTTTCTCAATGAGAGTGTGTGCAACATGAGAAATCAAAAAAAATCCCTGTCCCGACTGGGCGGCACCGTGGCTCACAAATAAAGGTGATCTCGTTGTGTAGACAAACAAAGAAACTCGTTAATTTGACGGCGTTTTCTCATTGTTTCCGGAGTTCCATAACCAACGAGCCACTTTAAGGGTGATGAATCCCTCCATACCAACTTCGTCAACAAGGTCGGAATGGCTAGTGACACGTGCGGTATAAACAGGACGCTGGAATTATATTCGTTTTTGTAAAATAATAAAAAATGGGCGCATATACATGAAGCGGCGACCGATCTTTTCTTGGTTGGTGCACAACAACAATCAATTAATCCCACTCACTATGACGACAACGCATGCTGCGAGCTTTTTGTCCTGGGTAACCTCTCGCGTGATCAATGCTATCTTTGTTGGCTCGTTTTTGTCTCTCTAAAAACTGGGCGCCTGAAGCGTTCACGTGAACAATAGTGCGACGCTAATGTTTAGGCACCTCCAGAGCGGACCCTCCAAAGTAATAAGTGCCAATTACGGAGAAAGATGGCTGGAGTAGATGAGTCAAAACTTCTGCAGGGACAATTGCAGGCAAATGAGGGCGGAAGTATATCCCTCATAATCCGAAGCAAAATGATACCAAAAAGCGGATCCAATATCACATAGCAAGCGGATTACGCAGAAAAGGGTATTTCCGGTGCAACATTTTACACAAAGGTCACCGGGTTTACTAACAATGACCACTCCTTACCTTTTATCTCGATCTCTATTATGCAACCTCTTTCTATCTATCTACTTAAGGATATTCCCAAATGACTGGCTGGGAATCAGATAGAATACACTACTTTCTACAAATGACGCCAAGAAGAAATTGCGATGAAGCCAAATCCTCCTTTTTTATTTTTGGTACCTGGCAGCATTTTCGCCGTTATGGAATTGCGAATGGAGTACAACGATTGTAAAGCCACATGGTTGTGTGTCCGACCTGGGGTGAAGGGAGGGTGAGGATCCATTCCTCGGAAAGGAGCCCTGCAGGGCAATCATCCCTAAAACGTTTTCCCTTCTGCCGTTAACGTGCACTATAACACTTCTTTCGAGGTATCGGTAGCCTTGCTGACAACTTATTCCGAGGCACAATTTGTCTTATCAGTATTTGCGGCGAAAGCGTGAAAAAAAAGAATAAGCGCTTCCTTGACCCGCGTGATAACCTGGTGCCTAGAACACGGTCTCTCGTTGTGGGATTTACCATTAAAAGTTGACAATACCCGTGACCTGGTGGAGATCCAGGCACCCGAAGCATCACTAGTGCTTTGCATCTGCAGCCGCTGCTTTGATCACGTTTGTTGCCAATGTATAAAATACGTGTCTTAACCGTATTCATTTGTTGTCATGTACAGTACATTTGATGTAATCCCATTTTCCTCAGTAAAGCAAACATTATAGGTAGTACTTGCTTCTTTCTGAATAGCACGATTCTCAGGTCAACGTGGGTTAATAAAGAAAACAATTCCAAATAGCTTTGAGCTTTGCTTCTTATCTCGGCTCGTTACCTTATTTGTGTAGTACGCATTATTCTCAATCGAGCCGTATGCGCCTGTGTTGATAAGATCTCGAGAGCTGTTCAGGTCTCGCTGATCGTCCGTTTTCTTCCGGTGATTGCTCACATGGCTCGAAGGAGGCGGGTCATTTTGTTGTTGCCATTATTTTTAGATACTGCTTTACTGGATTTTACGAGTGCATTGTAAATTGAGGCCGCATAGTACAACAATACTGTCATTGATGAAGAACTGACCAAATCGATATCTGCTGGTGACAAACGACTCAAGTAATGACCTAGCTCGACAGAACAGTAAGCTTGACGAAATATGCTATAGGATGTTATACATATGTCTGAAGGAAATTCTCTCTACAGCTTTTTTTCTTGGGGGAGGGTTGGGAAAGCAAACAAATACAGCAAAACTTTATTTTGCACCGATTGCATGTTCTCTTGCATGAACAAGTCTAAGAAATGTTTCGTTAAGAGGTACCTTGACTCCTCTTTCTTTCGCAAGGCGCACGATGTATCCATTGATGTATTCGATTTCGCTCTTTCGTTTCGCTCGCAAGTCTTGAACAGTCGAGCAATTATTGGCGGCGGCTATCTCTGCCATTTTCACTACTTCATCAAACAACTCATCGGTTGTACTCTCAAGTTCCGTCAGTGTCTTGGCAACCTCTTCTGTTAATCCGCGCAGAAGTTCCATAGCCTCAGGAGACTCCAATATTTTTCCATTGTTGACATCCAGCACGCCAGCTACAGGGTTGATAGTGGCATTGATAACTAATTTTCGCATCATTCGTTTGCAAAGGTTGGGCCATTCTAAAACCGTTGTCCGCATATCAGGGCATTCTGTAAATGCGTCGATCACAGGCTTGACTTTATCTTCTTGAGAATGTGGCATTGCTCCCAGGGCCAGCGCGTTCGGGTCATTCCATCCAGAGTTGTGCTTGATGTGATATGGACCGAGGCGTTCGACTGCGTGGCGGTTGACGGCTACTACGATCGATGGCGCTTCCTTTGTTGATGTCCAGACTTTGGATAGCAATTCTTCAGCTACGCCCATGCCGTTTTGAAATAAGATCAGCGTGCTATCTCGATTTAACATTGGTTTCACGGCGCGTATGGCTTCAACAGCATGTTGGGCTTTCGTAGCAACCACTAGAGCCTCTATAGCGCGATCTCCTCCGGCTTCGTGGAAGTTCAGGGCATCAAACCCACTAATCTCGACAGGTTGCTGATGAAGTCTCAGGTACGTGATGCGATTCTGTCGATTTAGAAATTCTTGAACATGATTTTGCGACCGTAGCAACAAGGTGACTGGGTTCCGTCGGCGTAGCTCAGTCGCTATGTGGCAGCCTATGGCACCAGTGCCGAGAATGTGGAAGCGCATGCCTGTGAGTTTTGGATATAAAGTCGGTTGGACTTGAGGTAAAAGTTTGTCGGATTTGTCATTGGTAGCTAGCTTCTCAGTTTTCGACCGCGGCAACGGCAACCATGTAACATATAAGTGCTTTCGTTAATCATAGCATTTAGGCTGAAAGAGATTAAGATATTTAATGGCGACAAGATGCTTATGACAATCATCAGGGACAACACTGCAAAACTTTAAAATATCGTTATGATCTTTCACTGGTCTGTCGTAATGAAACAAAGAACGAGCCATATTTCTCCAAGGAATATGCTATTACCATAGAGCGACCAGTCAGCAAATTTATCCAAGCATAGTACTGCCATACCTGTAAAATAACAAGAATATTGCGATTCCAGGACCTCAATATATAACCGTTTGCACATCTATCCCAGTGCGAAGGGAAAGGCTTTTATTTACGTTTCTTTTTATCCTCCTCTTCCTCTGTTACTTCTTGGAAGATTGGCTTTGGTTGTGTCTTTTTATACACTGCAAGAAAAACCGCAGATTAGAACTATGTGTTATCGAGTTTTATGGAATAATGCTCAATAAAAGACTTACGATTGTTGACCCACATGGGCTCCTTTTCAGCAATTTCAGCATATTTAAGCAATGCTTCTCGAGGATCCTCGTCTGTAACAAAAAGAAATATTAGTTAGTTTGCAGGCTGAAGGTGATAAGTTTTAAGCAAACTAATTTTACCTCTCGTCGTATCTTTTCCAAAGCTGGCAATGACAGCTTGTTGCTCGTTGATACCAACTTTGCCACCTTTGCCTGGACCTTTGACAGGCAATTCTAATAGAATGATTCATCAGTCAAATTGCTTCAAAAAGATATTCACCATTTTTTTTCAAGGTCGTACCTGGTCGATGGGAAGCTTTTGGATCCTCGCGAAGTTTTTCTCTCTTTCTCTTTGAGCTTCTTGGTTGATCGTCCTTGAACAATGGAAGCGCATGAGGTGTGATAATAGGTCGATCAATCTCATAATCATCCACAGCTCTCTTCTTTGGTTCCTTGATGACGCATAGCTTGGCACCACGAACTGAATGATCAGGACTATAGAAGACATGAACAGAACCGTCAGCACTTCCAGTGACAATCTATGTCAAGAAACGTTTAGAGAAATGATGGCTATCATGAAGAACTATGATTAATGAATTTACCTCGTTGATACGTGGATGCCACAGGACTCTGACGACGCTTGATTGTGTTATGCCTGAACCAGCGTTAATTATGACTGTCGCGCCTTCTCGAGAATCTTACAAGTACTTACTCATAGTTCGCCTGATCTCCAGGGTTTGACGATCTAGCATGACGAGTTTTCCATATCCCTGGCCCTTTGGTACCGATGTACCTGGGGAAAGAAAATAAGTCAAGCACGTAATCTTTTATATACCAGCTCTGCTCCACTTTACCGGTCAATATTAACCGTTCATCCGGGCTGAAGATGACATTTGTCTCTGGGTTGATAGATTCTAGATTCTCTGCCACGTTGACGGGTTTTTTGTTATTGCGGATATCCCATACTAGAAAAGAATGTCAGTAACAACTCTCCACTATTGCACTCTTCTTCATCGACGTCGTCATATACCTTTTACAGTGTCATCGCCGCCTCTACTCACGAGCGTGTGTCCGTCGCGAGCAAACACCAACGATGAAGTCTCTGTGAGCTTTTGATGTGCATTATCTATCGAAATGGATGGCCTAATGTACGGACCATCGGCACCCCAGATCTGTATTGTACCGTCTTGGAACGCAGCCGTAATCATCTTTCCGTCCATGCTATATGCCAACGCAGTAGCGGCAGATCGGCCTCCTCGCTCCCGCGACTTGTGCACAATCACAGACTTCTGCTTGCGCTTTCTATCAACGTCCCAAATACGGACCGTTCCGTCCTTGGAAGATGTTGCAAAGTATTGTCGATCCTTTGGATGCCATGCACCAGCTGTTAATGCAGCAACGTGGCCGTCGGTGTGTCGCAGATCTCTAATGTACGGATCTCCCTTGATATATTCGCACAGTTCGCTGCCTTCACGGTCGAATAGTTTTGCACGGGCAGTTCCAGAAATAACAAGGAATGAATCGCCCGTTAAAGAGTAATGGAGATCGTGTATCTGGTTGCCTTCGCAAGGTTCAATGCTGCGGAAAGGTCGAAAGGTTTGATCCATGCCGGCAAAATCCCAAAACTTTAGTTCGTAGTCGTATCCACCTGTAATAAGACGTGATCCTGAAGGGTCCAGTGCAAGCGCTGTAACGGCTCGTGTGTGATCCATGAGCTTGATCTCGTGTGAGATAGGCAAAATATCTGCTTCAGGTTCATCGTCTGACAAATCACTATCGTCATCGTCGTCGTCATCGTCACTCTCAGCTTTGCGTTTCTGCGCAGGTGCAGGTGTCGGTGCAGGTGTAGGTTTAGCCTCCGGATGTTTGTCAATAGCTGGCGCAGCAACTTCCTGCAAACGATTAGACACCAATGACAGATGCTAAAGAAACCCTTTTAGATCGCCCTACCTCACGCTTTGTCTTTGCAAACTTTTCTGCGAGATTCTTTTGCGTCTCCTTTTTTCCAAATGACGTCGGTAAAAAGTTTCGAAGGAAATCCTCTGCGTTTGACATTGAAGACGTCTCAAGAAAGGGAAATCCGATTTCACGCAAAAATGCAAAGGCGCCGCCCCTTTTTATCCCATTTTGGTAAGACTTATCACTTTTTCCACCAAGCGCTTTTTTTTCTTCTCTTTGTCTAGAATGAGCGGCAATGCGTACTTTACAAAGGTATACCGACGTTAACAACAGCATGCTGTTCCCTGAGCTGAACAAAATGACTCAAGGACAATTTCCAACGTGAAGTCGCACCGTTGCTTCAGAACTCATCGGACAATGTCGCAATCGTACTATACCCAGACGACCAGATCTTGAAGGAACGGCAAAGTCATCGTGTGGAGACGAGAACGATATTTCGCAGGGCACTTTCAAGCGTTGAGGAATGTATATTCAGTCTCATCTGCAGAATACTTTGGATATTCGCCTTGACCGTACACCTTATTGGCGGTTTTCTTGCAGAAAAGCTATGGTATTCCAGGTGATCGGTACGACCCACATGCTTGCCTCAACTAAGAGAGAGGATATATATCCTGTATGTAAAGTCTAATCTTCGTTATGTTCTTATGCGTCTATTTGGAAAACATATATGCACCCTTGCGTCCCAGGATGATCCATCTAGCCGTAAATTTAGAATCCATTGTCTATATTTCCCCTATGTAAATATTCTTATCTTAGGTATCCTTTGTTACAACAAATGAATATAATAATCTCGCTAGTAAAAATGCAATTTTTATGTGGCACAGAGGAGGAGTTTTGGCTCCACAAGATTCCAGCAGGCTGTTCCTGACACTGGGTTTCAAGAAAAAGAAACACAATTGTGGAACTATTTCTATTCCCCATTGTCGTTCCTTTCGGTTGACAATTCCCCGCTACCCCAGGAGGAAGAACCCTGAATTGGGTCCTTCGTTCCGAAAGTAGCATGCTGCTGGAATTCTGACCAACCTACAAACCCCCCTTTTTCTTTCTTGGACGCCAAAATAAGCTTTTCTTTTTGAAGCGCACAAAAGGAAAAGGTGTGTGAATCGGATAAAAAACGGGACAGATTATGGTTGGTCACAAAGTTGAAGTGCTAAATTAGTTGAAGGCATTTTAGTTTACACAGCAGCGTGCTGTTGAAATAAGGAAAAGGGTATTATTGCTTTCACTGTGACGAAGAAAACAAGCTTGCCCTGTTTCGGCTACTGGGTGAACCTGACAAAGACGGATTGGTGCCTTGCACTTGCAAATTCCAACAGCATCCAAATTTTCTCAGCCGAGGTCTAGGCTCTTTCATATAGCTGTCAGTCTTTCTGCTCCCTTCTTTTCTTCTCTTTCTTCCTTCTTTTTGTTGTTTCCGCTTATACTCTTGCTTTTCATTTTCCCCCGGTTCAAAAGTATGAATATCTCCAAAGCACGCATCTGGATAAATCAGCCTTCACCAACAACCTCTAAAACATCGGTGCATTTTTTGTCGCTGCCAAAAGAAATCCTTTTCGAGATCATTTCCTACGCCACCACCACGGATGACAGCACTGTCCTTTACCCGCCATCCTTGATACAGCTATCTTTAACATGTCGATATCTTCATCATCTCATCCACAAAGATCCTTGGCGACTAAAGACATTGTGGCCTCGTGCATTTCGATCTCGGTTCGACACCGCGGCCATTGTTCGTCGACATTTACATCGCTATATCCATTGGCAGTATGCTCTGGAAGAACGCTGCAGGGTCCTTTACAATTGTCGAAACATTGCCGCACATATTGTTGCCATGCAAGCAAGTAACGCACAACTGCAAGAACTACAACAACTGCAACAGCAGCAGCAGAACCTCGCGCAAGCACTTGATAGTATCGATTGGCAACTTATCTGGACTATAATCACGGAGCACGGTGAGTGTGAGACTTTAAAGAAAAAAAATAACCGAGTTTACACTTCAACCTAACCAAGTCTTTTTTTACCAGACACATTTAAACATCTTCCGGCTTTTGGATTCTAAAGTTCCTTTGGTCGCTGGTGCTGCGTTTCAATTGGGATGTCTTCGTGATCGAGAAGTCTATCCAGTGGTTTTACCGATTTTATCCCTCCTCGTCAATTATGGTAAGTGCAATTGCCACCTTATCTGCGCGCGTGCGCTCTGCTGTTCAGTATTGGACTGACTTTTTTTTAGACTTTTGTATCACTCGCATTTTCACCTCGCCTGCTGCTCCCCACACAGTATCACGGGAACTGAGCCAATTCGCCTACGATTTCGATGCAGATACGCTCATCACCAAACACTACTTACCGGCATCGTCAACAACAATATCATCGTCATCATCAATTCAACTCGATACCAACACCAATCACACATTCGCAACGCTGCCACCAGCATTATTATCTTCTTCTTCATCACCATCATCGTTATTTGCAACAAAGTTTTATCCAGCGCAGGATCCGCTTACGTCCGCTTTCCACTTGTTCTTTGCTACCGCATTTGCATCCCATCCAGCACCTTACCAAGCTATTCCTAATTGCTCACCTATACCACTATTTCCACTTGTTTCCGAAATGTTTGACGTTGAATTTCTTCGACGATACGAACGTATCCTTTGCTCACCAAGTCCTCGGTTACACACCATTCAAAATATTTACAAAGATTCAGGCTTTGCATCCCCTGGTTACCATGTCAGCGAAGCGCATTTGATCGAAGGAGAATGGATGGGGTATTATTCATTTCTCGACATTGATGACTATGGTACCAACGCCGGAGCTGCTGAGTCTCCTCCAACTACCGCGGAAGACTGGTTTGACGGACCAATGCGTCTGAAACTCCGGATCGTTCCTCTTGAAGAGGGAGGTGAACAAGAGACGACGACCGTAGCGGCAATGCAGCCGGATCCTGGCGAGCCATTCCCAGATAGACACCTACGCACGTGCCCATTAACCCGGTTCGAAGGTACCGGCGTGGACAATGAAGGCGCCTTCATTGTTACTGGACTTATCGATGATACCGAGGAAGGTCAAGTTACCTGGGAGAAGACTTACACCGAGTCTGGTGAAACATGGGAATACGCTGGCCGCTTTATTCTCCCTATGGGGTTGTGTGGTCGATGGGGTGATGAGCAGTATGGTGGGCCCTGGTGGATATGGAAAGTCATCCCAGATAAAGTGGCACCTCCTGTAGCAACAACGTCTTCCACCCTTTCAACCTCAAACCATTCTTCCTTAAAATGATTTCTCCATGTACCGCTTAATAACTAATGATCTTCATTTCCAACTGCATGCTGCAAATAAAGCAAACACTTTCTTTCTTGCATCGAAAGAAACCAAAACAAATCAATATGCATCACTGGGCATGGTGTTTGTGAACCAAGCAACACAGACCAGAGCCCAGCAGCAGCATATATTTCCAACCCCGCCGGTCTTTGAAACTGTCGCCCTGGAAACAGAGTATGATCCTCCTCTCTGCATCGAAACGTAAGGTAGGCATCCATCCATTTATCATCCCATGTCTAGAATAGACACTGTACGGCGCATCGTCTCGAGAAATGTCGAGGAAACTACGATTATGGTCGCCAGACTATTTCCCAGCAAAATAACCAGCGTCATTTAGCAACCCTTGAATCGGCACACTTCAATGTTCGACGACGACAATTTCCCTTCTTTTGAAAAACGTATTGCAATTTACCTACATTGTTGAAATGAACTCTAGACTGATGCGCCGTACAGACTAATTGGGAAGGAAAGAAAAAAAAAGTCCAAGATTGCTAAAGTGGGTCCCTGCGTTTCAATAGTTTCAACATGGTTACTCCCTTGGTGAGACACAAGATTGTCAAGAAGCGCACTGCTCCCTTCAAGCGTCACCAGTCTGACCGCTTCAAGCGCGTTGGTGTAAGTTTGCTGTTGTTGTTGAAATGGAATATATCCATCAGCAAACAAGTTGTATATTTGGATGAGATGCTGACACGATCGAATGGGATATTTTTTTATAGGAATCATGGAGAAAACCCAAGGGTATTGACAATGCCATGCGCCGTCGTTTCCGCGGTCAGGCACCTATGCCCAAGATCGGCTACGGCTCTGACAAGAAGACCCGCCACCTTTTGCCCAACGGCTTCTTGAAGTTCACCGTCAAGAACGTCAAGGAGCTCGAACTGCTCTTGATGCACAACCGCACCTACGCTGCCGAGATTGCTCACAACATCTCTTCCCAGAAGCGCATTCAGATTCTCGAACGTGCTGCTCTACTCAACGTCAAGGTCATCAACGCTGGTGCCCGTCTGCGATCCCAGGAGTAAACCATTGATTATCATCAAAATACAGTTTCGCCTTTTTGATAATCATCGTTGCATACATGAGCTGTGGATTTAGGCTTGTTTGGTGTTTGGAAGGGAATCTATGAGATCAAGCGGAAATGTGTTGATCCAGAATTGTTGAATTGAGAGTCGGTGGAGACAGTGACAGAGAAAATGCGAAAAATTAAGTGGTTTCGATCTGCTTTTCATTATGAGCATACTTCTATCTTTAGATACGTTATCGACTTTGAGGATCCTTGTGTCTCCAGCGCACGGAGTCGCAATGTTGTCATTTGTTCAAAGTGTTTCATGGTTGCCGCAAATCTCAGATACATAAATTCGTAAGCAGCATTCTCCTCATCCTCTTCCACTCTTTCTCTCTTTCTCGACTGGATAGCAGCTCTAGCTACAAGGAAGACACTACACATCGTATAGCAAACTCGGGAACAATGATCGATTAAAAGAAGTAAGCTACAGAACTATGGATTCGATCGCCTCTCACACATGATCTTTAGTAGATTATGTATGCAGACACCATACGCTGAAGCTATCGATGTGACAGAACTACTCTTTTCATTCCGACGACTTCCGATTAAAGAACATAAAAACTGCACAAGTCGATCTCTGCAGAGATTTGGAGAGTTAAGTAATAGTTGGAGCTTGGACGCATGGCTCTAATGCCTAGTCTTCCAGTGACAACTACAGCAACGTATATTTCAAACGTCACGAAGGTAGAGTCTGTCATGTTAATAGTCTTTGCTGTTCGTATTCGTATTCTGAAAAGCTGCCTCCATGCCTCCTAAATACCCCTCTATTGATTTGGCTATTATAGATGATGTTCATTCCATGTCAAAGCAAATTGATATATGAGGCCTATGGCACGGCAGAGACAATGTCCTGAGGAAGAAGGGTTCAATCTGTATTAAACGAGAGCCAATATAAGAATTGATGGTAACGGGCATCGAAGATGGAATCCTAAGCACGTTCGAAATTGCGACACTGAGATCGAGTAGGGAACGAGCAAAGACCTTTATCAACAATATTCGGTTGTTCCTCACTTAGGAACACAGTTTTGTAGCTCCTTCTCTCAGAGCCCGACGATCGACAAGCTGAAATGGTGGAGAAGTGGCAGTTGAAAAGCCGTTGAATGGCTTGCAAGCACACGCCAATATCTTCAGAGGTTCTAGAGCTGTACACTTTCACTCAAATTTTATCTGATTAAGCTTCAAGTCCCACGGAGGATGCAACCCAATACTACCGAAGACACAATGGTCCACAGGCTTCTGCCCTCCCCTTTGCATCACATCTTCACTGAAAATGGTGAATTTAAATGGTAAGCAGTGAATCAATATCCTGGCATTGTGGATGCTTAAAGTTTTCCAGGGCTAAGAGCGAGCTGAAAGCCACGAGAAAAAATTATCTAGCAGCACCGTCGACAGCTTGCAAGATAGAGCACAATGGAACGGTTCTCATTTTTTGCCGGACTTTACGAGCTTTGCAATGCTTCACAAACGAATCTTTGACCTCTTCGTAGTTGAGGTTAGAAGGCAAAGCAACTCAAGGTGCAGATACAGTCAAGATCGGTGATGAAAATCATGTTGAATCCACTCTTGAAAGCGAAAAGTGCTGGAAGCTGTCGTATGTGGTTTAGTGCGTGGATGGTAATCTTAAGCGACACTTTGCGTTAATTCAGATGATCTAACTTGTTTTTAGGCGTGCATTGTACTAGCGGCTCGGTGGATTCTTCCAAAGTTGAAAATAGCGAGCGGTAGAAATTATCGAGGTCGAATCGAATAAGTAGCGCTTGCCCAGCGCTCTCAATGAAAGAGAACAAGAAGAAAAAAGCCTCTAAAAAGCGCAGGTGTAAATAAGTCGTGACGCATGGATATCTTTCTTTCAATCTCTATTGTATGTTTCCCTAACTCACCACTCCGATTCAAGACAAATGTCGAACCACCTCCAATATGCAAATAAACAGCCATAAAGACATTGTACATGGTTCAGAAGGAATGATATATCAATTAGGTTTAAAAGCAGTACTACATCTGCAAATTGGACCTGGCAAGGGACATAGAAGAATTTTTTCATGCACGCAAACATCTAAAGAACAAATGCCAAATGTACGGAAAAACACTGTATCTTTTAACTTTCTGTTATGTTGTTTGGTTGTTTGTTTTTATTCTTGTTCTTCTTCTTTTTGCTCTTCTTATTTGCGCGTTCGGTCATGTAGGCTGACAAGAAATCCGTGTTTGCCGGTTTTCTGGTATCTTTCTTGTTGCTGCTCTGCACAACAGACGTCCGGGAATCCTCTTCATTATCGTCATCTTCATCATCCTGTGGCCTTTCTCGTTTCCTTCCACTGTCATCTTTCCTTTTCCTTTGATTCTGGTTCAGTATCTTGTTCCTAAGTTGCACTTCTTGTTTTCGAGTTGCCTCCTCCACCTCCCTGGTGCCGAGTCGCTTCCTTGTGTGATAGAAACTTTGCACCGAGTCCTAGTCTAAAAATGCATATGTATGTCGTTAGGTGATCTATCTGCGATCGCTGTCTTGCTTACAGTGGATAACTTGCCTTTCGGGTCGTCCTGTAGAATATTCCTGCATTGTCTTTTTGTCGTCTTCGGTATCCTCGATCTTCTCCCCAGGTTTAGGTGGTGGTAACCAAGACTCTACCAGGGAGCGTGCGGCGCTAATGGAGGCATCGATCTGTGTCTGCAAAGTATCATTCGCCTCAATGATCTCCTGCTGCTGCTTTTTTGACATTTCGAGAACAAGGTTGAAGAAGCGAGGAGTAATTTTAACTGCGCAACCAAAAGACCTTCACATTCACATCCAGGATAAATGCATCTCTCTCTTTTCATTTTACATGTTTATGGGTTTCCAAAGAAAAAAATACAGTAAAGAGCAGGATTATGCTGTTGTCTACAATCTGGAGTTGTTTTGGATGGCACCGCCATCAACAACAATGGTGGCACCGGTAGTGTAGTTACCAGCGCGAGAGGATAGGTAGATGCAGGTACCTATAAATATTTGATTTTTGGTGTGAATCATGAATTGTAAAAAGGCTAATTATATGAACACTTTACCAGCTACATCTTCTGGAGTACCAATTCGACCAACCGGAACACGCTCAACAATGGCATCGCCGTGCTTTCGGAGAGTCTCGGCCATCATCTTGGATGGGAAGGAACCAGGTGCGATAGCATTGACAGTGATGCCTTCGCGACCAAGTCGGCTGGCAAGGTGACGGCTCAGGTGGTGGATAGCAGCCTTGGAAGCTGAGTAAGCATAAGTTTCAAATCCAGGAACCTAAGCAAAGAACTAGTTAGCAATCTTATATGCAAACATGGCAAAAATCCAAAATATTTACAGTGACGCCGTTGATGGATCCAATGTTGATGATACGAGAAGGGTTTTCACGCGATGCCTTGGCTCTCAACAAGGGCAAGCATCTACGAAGGCATACATTTAGAGGCGCATTTCTTTCTTCGTTTCAGATAATCTGTGATATCTAAACTTACGCCTGAGTCAAAGCAAAGACACGGTTGACGTTGAGGTTCATGACCTTTTGGAAAGCAGCTTCGGGGTAATCATCGAGAGGAGCACCCCAGGTTGCGCCAGCATTATTGATCAAAACGTCAAGGTCTAAAGATTATCATCAAGATTAGGCTTCCATGACGAACAAGAAAAAATATATGGTTCGTAATCACGTACGTGATTCACGCTTGGATAATTCAGTAACAAGTTTCTTGATATCGTCCAACTTTTGTAAATCCGCTGGGATGGCAATGCAGGATCCTGGGCCGAGCTTGTTCAACTTGGCGGCGACCTAGAAACACCAACACATACAACTTTTTGTTACTGGAACCCCTATACACTCGAAGCAAAAAATTACAACATGTTCTCCCTCACCTCATCACAAGCCTTTGCAGAACGACTGCTAATGTAGACTTTGGCACCGGCTTGGACGAAACCCTGATTTCCATAAGTCAGACAACGATGTTCCAAGTGGAAAAGTGGAAATGTCATGGCGACAACTTACGGTCGCAATCATTTCGCCAATACCGCGTGAGCCACCTGTGACGAGGACGACTTTATCCTTGACACTGAACAAAGCTTCGATATCCATGGCGCAAATAGTAAAGTGTTTCAAAAAAATGCGGGGAAGGCGGTGCAATTCCCGCGAGGTTTTGTGGTCCCTTTCAATTGCGCTGACTAACTGTTAAAATCATCGAGCTCCCACCGACTGTTCATCAACTTTTCTTGTTAGTAACTATGTTGAAATGCACATTATCATCATCCGCTCAAACTGTAAGACTTGATTGATAGTCAAGATACAAAATATCAAACTATTGCACGGGAACAAACACGAAATTCTTCGTACAACACATATATGCCTCATATGCTATTAGGCACTCGTCTTCGTCTGTTGTGTTCTTGTAGACTGGACCCTCTAAAGAGTGTTATCGAAAAGCGTATCCTCAAGTTGGTGGCCGATCGTTTTTTGTAGATCCTTCAACTGCATTGAATTGCTTTGCAACCGGCGACTCCTTGGAGAGGCAAGGAGTAAAGAGGGAGTTCCAGGCTCCTTTGGCATGCAGAGCAGTGCGATCACCAAACTCGTTTGGAATCAGAAAAATGTATATGTATCCTCTGGTCCTGTCAAACTAGACTACGCATAAACTCTCAAGACCCACACACATGCCAACTTTACGTTAAGACACAACAAATTAGAAATGACAACTTAATATGAAACTATATCACAAGCATTCTACTCCCAGTATCAACAACACCAAGGACACCGAAGCAAGGATCGGGTTCTTTTCCTTTTTGCTTCGTGCATATGTATATTCATTAGGAGTATGTTTACGTCTAATGAGGTCGACGAAAGACGAAACCTGTTTAAACATACTCGCCAACGTTTTCATCAAGAGGTACCCTCCCAATCTCGACACTTCCCTTTCGCAGCAAGTCAGCGGCCTTGCATCTACAAATCATTGTAAATAGCACTTACGACGAACGCGCATAGTGCCCTTCTATGCTTATTTGGAAACGGTGGCGATTTAACGACGATGCGGGGGAGGTACGTCAATCCAATTTGAAAACTTTCTGCGATATCTTGGTCTACAGACAGCGTACAAACACTCGGAAAATATGTACAGAGTTCTTGGTCTTTAAATAATACACTTCTTACCATTAGCTTCTATACAAATATGTGCATCTCTTGAGTAAAGTGAAACAAGAAGTAGAACAAAGCTTTCGTATGTCATCTGGGCTAATCGAAATCCTGAAAAGCATGCACGCGGGTCGAGCTTGCCAACGCCCAGCTTTAAAGGGACTTAGCATCAAGGTTTGTGTTGTTTCGCATCTTAAGAGGCTAACCAAGGCAACAGCACCAATATTATAGTATCATTTCACAGCGTATTTCGATTGCTACCTGTGAGAGAAGGATTTGTACATATGCAATAACGATGTAACTGCTGTTCGCTTGGGCGTATCAAGGATGGCTGGAGTGACAAGCAGAAACCTTCCGAATTACGATATGATATCTTTTGCTATAGCCAAACTCGACGAGAAGGCTGCCTACCAAATCGGTTCTACCGTATTGGCGCAAAGTTAAAGATATTTTTGTTCATACACGTCGCGGGCAAACTCCATCTAGAGAAAGGAATTTGTAAGTCAGAGACGTTTTTAATTGAATGTGCTAAAGCAGCAATGGGATGACGACGCAGGTCCTTAGTGCTATCTACATTTAACGCTAACACTACTGTAGTAGAAAACCCAGCGATTGGTAAACCCGTTGTGACATTTACGAAATACCTGGCCCAGGCCCAATACCCTTTTGCTGCTGCCTTTGAAGGCTGGAATGCTGGTGCCCATGCTTTTGCAGCACGTGTGCACACAACGAATGCGCACGGGTCATCTTGCCAAATGCATGACCTGTCAAAAATGTGACCTCATCGGTTTCCATGAAAACTTTTACACTGATCAAATTAAATCATTCCAAAACACGGACGCAGAATAACAGCAACGATGTATCAACATACGTGCTGGCATATTTGGCGGCTGACTATTAAATACACCATTGTGTTAGGTGCAATCATATGAGACAGGGCGTTTGATTTATAATATGCTGATGTTTGACAAGAAGATATACTGACAGGTGTTGATACATCGTTGCTGTTATTCTGCGTCCGTGTTTTGGAATGATTTAATTTGATCAGTGTAAAAGTTTTCATGGAAACCGATGAGGTCACATTTTTGACAGGTCATGCATTTGGCAAGATGACCCGTGCGCATTCGTTGTGTGCACACGTGCTGCAAAAGCATGGGCACCAGCATTCCAGCCTTCAAAGGCAGCAGCAAAAGGGTATTGGGCCTGGGCCAATGAACTCCCGCGTCGCACAATACTGCTGCATCCGCATTTCTCTCTCCTTTGCCCCCTTCTCCTCCTTGACACACACACACACTCTTTCTTTCTCCTTTCAGCCCGTTTGTCCCAATATGGCGGTGCAAAAGACAGAACCCGAACAGGCCGAGCTCATTGCGCAGCTGCGAAAGGAATTTACGAAATACCAATACGTGCTGGCATATTTCGCGGCTGACTATTAAATGCACCATCGTGTTAGGTGCAATCATATGAGACAGGGCGTTTGATTTATAATATACTGATGTTTGACAAGAAGATATACTGACAGGTGTTGATACATCGTTGCTGTTATTCTGCATCCGTGTTTTGGAATGATTTAATTTGATCAGTGTAAAAGTTTTCAAGGACACCGATGAGGTCACATTTTTGACAGGTCATGCATTTGGCAAGATGACCCGTGCGCATTCGTTGTGTGCACACGTGCTGCAAAAGCATGGGCACCAGCATTCCCGGCCTTCAAATGAACTCCCGCGTCGCACAATACTGCTGCATCCGCATTTCTCTCTCCTTTGCCCCCTTCTCCTCCTTGACACTCACACACTCTTTCTTTCTCCTTTCAGCCCGTTTGTCCCAATATGGCGGTGCAAAAGACAGAACCCGAACAGGCCAAGCTCATTGCGCAGCTGCGAAAGGAAC
>KK100130.1:233981-252766 GCA_000611695.1 Rhizomucor miehei CAU432 | reverse complement strand
AATGTGTGCGAAAGCTGCGCCTCCAGGCGTTATCCGTTGGTGGAAATCCAGTATATCCCTGCATACGAGTGCCCTGCTATGGGGCTAAATCGAGAACATTCCTAAATCAAGTATGACTGCTGAATCGAGTGCCCTCTGTAATGGTACCAATACTCTGTAATGACTGTTTAGCTTTCTGAAAGCAGAACATGAGAATCGACCCTAGTTGCAAACTTCGGGGAATGACGGCTATCAAAACGGCCCGAGAGGTCCGTCTGAGTTGTCTGCGCATCAGTCAAAGGCGCGCAGTAGTTGACGCCTCAAGGACCAGCTTTCGTACCCTTACTCGCCCAGAAAGAAAAGAGAGAGATATGTCGCACCATCCTTCGTATACTATGGCCGCCTTGTGCGCAGCTGGGTATGCAGAATATGTAATGATATTTAAATAATACATGGCAATTTTAACAATCGGAATAGTGGTATTGCCGGTTTTGCCCGCACGCGTTCAATTCCCTCGTTGGTAGCCGGCGTTGGTGTAGGCTCGCTTTATGGCATTGCAGGCTACCTCATTCAGAAAACAGAGATTACGGTCACGAAACTGCAGTCGCTGCTTCGACATTGCTTGCCGGTTCCATGTTGCCTCGTGCCATCAAGACCGCTAAACCTGTACCGACCGTATTGTCTGTGCTCTCAATTGGTGCAGGAGCCTACTATGTCAAGAAAATCATTGAATACAGTTAGGGTTGAATAAACAAAATTTTTCAGTTTCGGTAAAGCATATGGCATATACATTTGGATAGGAAGGAACCAACGGTCCATTTTCCAACTGTCGCATCAATCCTTTTTTCGGATGGGGGGAGGGGCCCGGACTTGTGTTGATGCATCTCTCTCTTTTCTTTATCCTTGTTTTCAGAATTACTGTATAATCATGACTCTCAGCAAGTCTGCACAGCAACCGCAACCGCCTCCACCACCTCCACCTCCACCAAGAACACCACCGTCAGACGATCCATACTCGACTTCGAAACGTATGCGGATGACTTTGGCTTGTGAAAGATGCCGGCAAGTTTAATAGAAAGCGAAAAAAGCTGTGTGTCCCTCCAGTTTAAATAATGACTCTTCTCGCATTAGGAATAAAAAAGGTACAGCTTTTCATAGACGCTGACGGCGACGTATCCAGTCCATTCACTCAACAACGCGTTAGTCAAATGTGATTTTGTCCATCCAGTGTGTGGTCGTTGCCGAACATCCAATGGTAATCTCCCACCCAGGGCGTTGGCAACCTTTTTTTTCTTTTCTCCGTGTGAGAGAATAGTAATTGCTAAACAAAATAGTTGTTAGCAACCTGTTCATACACTGGCGCACCGACACAGATTGATCTTTTCAATCTGGTACAACTAAACGAAACCATCAACTCGCTGCAAAATCGTGTCGCCAATATTGAAAATGGGGTGCAGCAAGTTCAGGATGACACACGATACCTGGTGGATGAAATGAAAAATGGCAATAGCAGCAGTAGGAAGCGACAGAGACCTGGTGACACCGCAGCCGATCAAGAAGATGAAAATGAGGAGCAACAAAGGAAAAAGAGCACAATGTTGTTTCCTGGGGGCATCAAGGCAAACTGGACCTTGTCGCTAACACCAACCGGGTTGCGTATCGATACTAACATCGTATCGCTCAAGGATTTATACGATATTCTCCTATCAGGACTTTCGCAGCTGCAAATGGATAAGCGACATATAGAAAGTACTACATGCGAGTCGGTCCCTTTACCCGCTATCACCAGAAGTAGAGCCGATGATCAGCAACAGCATCAACAGCCGCTGGGTACTCCTACTACAGAGTCTGTGAACGACGAACCTGCAACAACGCCCACAGCCGAAACAGCCGTGGTCATAAAGCACAAACCGCTTTACAAATCCAAAAATGTAATTTTCCCGCTGTACAGTGCTTGGGAGTCGTGTAACAGCCACGACAATGCTTCGTGCTGCTATGGGTTGCCAACAACAGCAGCAGCAGCAGCAAAAGGCAGCACCGTCACCACATCAGAAAGAATTAGAAGAAGTGCTACGGATAGAAGACACCGCCAGAATATTGCTACTGTCACGAACGCTGCTACTGCTGCTGCTGCCGCTGCCGCTGCCGATGCATCTTCTGTGTGTCTACCTGATAGTCGACTTTTGGACGAGCTACTGCGTATCTACGAAGAATGTTTCCTCTGTCTGCCGTTACCAGATATTGACACATTTATCCAGAAATGCAAAAACCAAACGAGCTGTCCATTGTTGACAAATGCTATGCTATCATGGTCCGCTAGGCATGCAGCCATCTATCATGGGACGTTCCCCGGCCAGGATCCCAACATGGTTGGCGAGCAATATTTCAATGCAGCCAAAGCTTTGCTGAAAGATCAGTTTTTAACACCAACCATCGAAACTGCCCACGCGCTGTTGCTTCTTTACATTTACAGCATTGGCAAGACCGGTCCTGATCGATCCAAAGCCGAGTCGGAAGCATACATGTTTCTCGGTCTTGCAACACGCATGTGCCTGAGCCTAGGATTGCATCAAGAATACCCAAAACACCATGATCCTATCCAGCGTGAAAAGCGACGACGTGTATTTGCGGCTGCCGAGTTTCTCGAGACACTATGCTCTTCCCATTCGGATATGCCTATGCTGTTCCCTCTGGACGATGAAATTACAGTGCAACAGGCGAGTGCAATGGATCACGAGCAGGGAGAGCGACGATACCGTACCGAGTTCACAGTTCATCGGCACAAGATCAATCAAATCTATCGACGCATCCAGTCAAGTATATCCGGTAAAAAGGACCCTTTGCTAGCGACAGTGTCAGGTCTTGAAAAGGAGCTCAAGGACTGGTACAGCGGTCTGCCTGAATATTTCCATTACAGAGTGGGCGACAAGACAAGGCGGCAATGGACATCTCGGTCGTTTCGTGAGCAAGCGTGTCTCAAGCTCAACTTTGAATATCATTTCCAAATGTGCCAGCTGTACTCTATCTTTCTCCCGTCGCAACCGGCCGAGGCTTCTTCTGCTATCGCTTTGCTGTCACTCAGACTTTGTGTGGATAGCGCCGATGCCATCACAGAGTTGCTAGAATGCTGGTCTCAGCTGTGCCAGCCGTGGTGCCACTTTACACTTGATACCTTGGTCATGGCATGCCTTACTTATAGCACTCAGCTCAGATCAGACAAGCAGGAAGCAGGGATGCATGCACGTCGGCAGATGCGACGCATTGCAGCTGTGTTGCAAAAGTCGCCTGTCAAGCATCACAAATACGTGAAAACACTTATTGGCAGAATCGAGACGCAGGTGCGAGAAAATGAAAATACGGGTATCACCCAGGAGTTTGCGCGCCCAGCAACATCACCATCAGAAACTATTCGCACACGATCGATACCTCCATCGTCATCACCATCCATTCCCTCGTCATCATCCTCGTCTTCAACGTTGCAAGCACATACGAGACAGCAACAACAACAACAACAACAACAACAACAACAGCAGCAGCAGCATCGGCAACAGCAAGCTGCCTTAGCACATCCACCTCCGCCAGCACCGCAACCTCCTCCTCCTCCAGCAAACAATGTCATGATATCTCAAGATTGGGATAATGTTCCGTTTGCATCCACGACAACACCTCCACCTCCACCGCCGCCAGATGTACAAGAGTGGGCATGGCCAGGAGTACCTCCTTCCCCGCACACAGCAAGCGCGTTCGATTGGGCTCACGCAGACTTGGCGGTCAATGATCTATTCCGATTTGCAGATTTTGTGTATACACCAACAATGGATATGGATCCGGCTGCTTTCATGGGTCCATCGACTCAACAGCAGCAACAGCAGCATTCGAGTAATAAGTACCATCACAACAGCAGCAATCATCAGAATCATCATCAGCAGCAGCAGCAGCAACCTTCCACATCTTCACTATCCGCATCCTCAATTCTTGGATATCAATGGCCATCACATTGAATTTGCAGTATAAATTGTACCATGCTGCGTAGATTTTAAAGACTAAGAAGGAACCTGTATATTTATATTATGCTGATGGTTTGGTTAATTTGGTTGAGGGGAAAGAATAAATACATGAATGATCCGAAAAGAAAAAGAAAAAACATGCTTGGCCAAAAAGGAAAAGAAAAGAGAAAGAACCTTATTCTACTTAGGAGAAAGGGCTATCTAACAAAAAAAATAGAACAGATTGTTGGTTACCAGCCATTCTCTGCATTCTTGGTCTTTAGATATTCAAAGATCTTGTTGCCCGTCTCCTCTTCTTTGATTTGAACCATATACACCATGCTGGTCCGCTCCTGCTCATTGATAAGCAAAAATGTGATGCGTTTAGGACTGATCCGTTCAACGTTGCGGCTCTGTACACTGGCGCTGACAAGTTTGGTCGCCTTGGGGCCCTTGCCATTCTCGATTTCAATGTGCATCTTTTTGCTCGGCAGTTGCTGTGAGATCTTCATTGTGACACTGCCAAAGCTGCTCCAATTGGAATGCTCGTTTTGGACAAACAGTTTGCATTTGCATTGCATGACCAAACGCAGCGTTTGAGGGACCTTGGCAGTATCCTCTGCCGGATCGTCGTCGAGGTCTCGGACATCAAACGATTTGCTGCGGTTCATCATGACACTCATGCCAGGCGGCGCTCCACGCAGTGTGCTGCTGTTCTCGGGAGTCATGTTCATTTGAACGGCTTCCTGGTGCATGCGTTGCAGCAATTGGAACAACGTCGTGGCATCCGCAGGGCTTGGGAAATGGACCAGATAGTTTTCCCTAGTGGTACCCATGTGCACTGTAAGACTGACATCGGTCGGCGAGGGCTGTGCAATCACCGTGTTGGGTAGGATCCATGCATTGAGATAGAGTTGGCCAGTGTTTTGCAATTGGATGGCGACACATGAACGGTTCGTAAAAGTCTGTCGAACTTGGAGCAAGCAGTGGCCATCAACGGCGTACCAGGATTCGGATTTCCAGTGGAAGACTTCGCATTGCCCGTTACTGTACAAGGTTTGCTTGATACTGCTTGGTTGGCCGTTGGGCGTAGGCTAATTGTGAAAGGAACTAGGTGAGTACGCACATAGAAAATCAAACAAATGATATATCGTTTATTGGATACTTACGCTTCGAGGCGGAGAGTTGAGGTCCTCCATGGATCTGTGATGTGCCAGAGATGGCCGTTGCACATTGAGATAATTTGATGCTGCTGCTGCACGCGGAGCATCTTGTTGTCCTGGATAGCCACCTGAGCCCATTCCGGGACTAGGAGCGCGGTTCATGGGCGGAATGTTGCCGCCCATCATCATCGGCCTCTGGGTTGGGGAGCTTGGAGCTGAGCGATATTGCTGAGGAGCAGCCATCATGGAAGGAGATGGTGGTTGATGCTGTTGAGGCGACCAATGCTGAGCCATATTTTGCTGTGGACCTGCCGCACTTTGAAGTCGAGGCTGTGGTTGATGATGATGCTGATAATGATGCTGTTGTTCAGATTGATGATGAAAAGGTGGTTGTTGTGGTAACGCTTTTTCAGAAGGACGAGGATGTGCGGATCCACCGGCAAATTGTTGTTGCTGTTGTTGTTGTTGTTGACGGAAAGAACTGGATCGAGTTGGGGTTGGCAATGGACGACCGGCAGCTGGAGACGCTGATCTGCTGATAGAAGAAGTTCTTGGAAGATTTGTGTTTAAAGGTTGTTGCTGTTGTTGAGTAGGTCCATTGGAAGAACCGTTGTCTACAACGCCGCTTTGATTTGAGTCGTCATTGGTTAAAAATTCGCTGCTTTGGGTAGTTGCTTGCATCGCCACCGGTGCGACAGTGTGCTTGATTTCAATGGTCCGCGGAGAAACAGGTCTCGAATGTCCAGAATTCTCAAGGTGGTGCGAAGTTACCGGACTTGGAGCACGGGGTAATGGACGGTTATCAATTGAGGTAGCAGGTTGCAAATGGTTGGCATGGCTCTGCTTTGGCGGAGGTACGGGCGAAATATCCTTCGCCAGAGTGGGAGGAGGAGCAGCTGCATTAGCCGTCGGTGGTGGTGGAGGCAGGTCCTTTACGCTTGGATCAATTTTGGACGTCCTGTCGTATTTTGCTGAAAACGGTGTTTTTGCCCCAAACAAGGAAAATTTGTCTTCAGCATCGGATTCATCTGACGAGAGCGGCGAAATCTCGCCAGACTGGTCGGTGTAAAAGGAAACTATATCTTGCTTCCTGATGACACTTTTCCTTGCTGAGCGCACTGGCTTGTCTCCTTCCTCAGCATCCTTGTCTGCCGAATCTCCGGTGAGTTTGGATACAATGTCCCTCATGGGCTTGGCTGTCAAACCGGCTGATCCTGAGGCATTCTCGTCGATTCCGACCCACTTGTTCCTGGTCTCCTTGGTATCAGCACGTAGCAGGATTTTTTTCCTACCAAGCACATCGACTTGAACATTGTATTCGCCGATAAGCTCACGATCGACCTGAGCGGCGTTCACGGAGATATCATAGACGGCAATTGGAGGGAACATCAATCTGTAGCTGCCATTCGATTCCTGCGTTATGACCAGTACGTAGGTAGTCAGTACGACGTGGACACGCTGCGCAGATGGCAAATCCAGGCCATCTGGTAACAGTATAAAGTTGTCTCGCAAGAGGATTTTGGCGCCAGGCGTTGCTAGACGAGGTTGGCATTGCTAGATAATTTACCCCATAGTGTTAGAACCTTTATGAAAAACGCATGTCTCAGATCTCGTTCTCTCTCACGCTACGCACCACGTGCGCTCCGTTAAAAATGTCCTTGGCTTGCGAGGAATCCAGCTGACGCTGGAAAGCACCGAGGTCTGCATCCATACTCGACAAGGACGACGATGCCGTCGCAGATACATCCGTCTGGATTGGCGTGACGATAGGCAATGCTTTTGAGTGATGTGATTTTGTAGAATGTTGCTCAGCAACGGGCGTGGATGACATGTTTTTCTGTGCCATGAGCATCACCGTGTCAATTCTCTTGTTTGCCTTGACAAGAAGTTTGTGGTCTGCACGACCGGGTTCGGCGCTATCTAAAAGTCGCTGTTACATGCACGATGGGCGAATTAGAAAAGCCACGTGTAACTTTACATCTCCATCTACTTACGCCGTAAAGCACCTTGTAGTACTTTAGTTGTTGAACAGGAGCATTGAACAATGACTCCAAGGTGATTTCATACGAAGCAGAACGAGAAAGATCCTACAACACAAGGGGAAAGAAGAGAGAGAAGAATAAAAGCTCTCAATGTCAGACCGATGTTTTCGAGTTTTTCGTGATGGAAACATGTCGGTTTTACCTGCAGTAGCTGCTGTATAGCGGGGTTGCTGAGAATATCCTTACGTGTGTTGAGATTGCTTATGTAGGCTCTGGAATAATTGGCATAGGGAACTTCCATGTCGTCGATCTAACCCCAATTGATAAGAGAACGCCGAGTTCAGGGCTGTTGCTTCTGCTGTTACTGCAGGCAAAAAAGAAACTTACCCATTGCATAAGCACATCTCCCAGTTCCTTGATCGTCTGTGGGTTGGCGGCTATTCTGGTCAATTTCTGCCAAACAAAGTTGACAACTTGGTAAGTATCATTGGGCGGTAAGGGGTGTTGAAAAGAATTATCATTTCAGATATGTACCGAGCAAAAGCGTTTGTTGGCTTTGAGGACATCGTGCACGTATTTCAACAATTCCATGAAATCGGTCACTGAGGTGTCTGTCCAGAGAGGTGCCAGTTGCTATATATACAAGGTGGTATATAAAGAAATCATCCAGGAACAAAAATATAGAAATCATCGTCATTCACGTACGCTGTCAATAATTTTGAGTGTTTCCATATAACTCTTTTCGGTTTCAATAAGCTCTGCCAAGGGATTGCCGGACGTCTTTGGGGTCGAGCTGTTCGAGTACTGAGATAGAGGTGTTGAGGAAGCTGTTCGAGGGGAGAATGCCCCGGACGATCCGGAAGAAATGGTCGAAGCGGAAAGCATGACGAATGGTCAGGACAATGTTATGGTACAAAGGAAGGGAGAAGAGAAATAAAGAGAGAGAGAATAGAAAAAGGAAAGAATGCTATGTTGTTAAAAAGAAGAAGAAAAGATTAAGGGGTCCCCAAAAAAGGCCTGGAAGCTGTCGTAAGGACAACGTGTACGATACTGTGGAGAAAGAAGGGTTAAAAAGAGAGAAAGGGAAAAAGCGTGTGTGTGTAATTAAACACCGGGCAAAAGACCGTTCTCTCTGTCCTGACCAGTGGGCCAGGGTAACACACAGCTCTGTCGAGGTTGTGGTGCACCCAATCTTCTTCGAGTATTATACTTCCTTACTTTGAAAATAAATAAAAAGAAGGTCTTCAAAGACTGAATGCTGTCAACAAACAATCAAGTAGCAGCGCAGTAAGTTTCTTAGTGAATATCCTTTGAATTACCTGCCAAAACGAAACAGTTTAAATGATACCCTTTGTACAACAGTATGCACGGTGACACGCTCCTCGAGCAATGGTAAGAAAATTGGGTTTCTTCCATTGCATATAGAATATTTTCTTATTTTGTCCGTTTTGTCATTAACCCGGTTCCTGAACGAATGTTTGTCGTCCTAAATGGATACTCTCTTGAGCTACAATTGGGTAAAAGTCTGCTATATTGGATGTGTTCCAGAACCTCATTGTTTTATTAAAGTGTGAAACGACAATAAAGTCTAAGAATTGAAAGCAGACGAGCGACAACTCCAGTAATGCAATTGAAGCTCTCATTAAATATATAGATGGGATAAATACAGAGCATCAGCTTACTAGATGCTCAAGGCAACCGACATAAATTATGAGAGCAGCAAAGATTCTTGTGAGACTTTCAGACTGGATCTGCAATCCAATGGCCAAGCTTATATAATTGCTCGCAGTAAAAAGAAAAAAGAAAGGATATATACAGAGATGAGTTGTCACTTTGTAAGAATGCTAATCAACGTATGATTTGAATTTCGCTTGCTTTTTAATGTATCATTTGCTAACTGTCCTTCATCTTCACAATATAGACAAGAGTGTAGTGCTTGTATCCACAGAAGGTATAGCCGACGCATGGGCCAAAGTTTCTTCAAAAATAAAAAGCTCAGTTGCATCCGAATATATTAGATCTGCTAAAAATAGAGCTGGCAACGTGGACAAGCACGACTATCTCCCTTTCCAAAGCTTCCAGGCGCTGTTTTACTTGAAAGCAATGAGTCTTTTAGAGTCAAAACACGTGAAACAAAAAAGAAGAGATCACTTAGTCTTGTTGTCTACTTTGACTGTCTGTCTGTCTGTCTGTCTCTTGTCAATTTATTTTATGGGTGTAGAGAGTGATAACATGCACAAAAAAGAAAAGAAGATAAGGAAAAAAAGATACACATGTAAAAACAAGTTTGTAAAAAGGGAGGAGAGTAAAAAAACCAAAAATAAAACGAAATTCAGGGTTTTTAAAATCGAGTGGCGAGTTTGCGCAAAGTTTCCTTGCGAGCTTCGACGCTCATGTTTTCTATCAGTTTGCTGAATCCCTCAATGACGGCATCTTGATCCTGGGCACCGAGAGCCACGATTTGTTCTTTGAGTGCGTCGCTCTTGAGCTTGGCGATACGTTGCTCGATCAATGCAGCACGCTTGTCGAACCAGTCAGATACGGCTTGGTCCTCTTCTTGCCAGTTAGAGGCAGCATCGATGCCTTGGTCGGCTTCATACCATTGTCGGAGCATAGTGCACATGGCTTCTCGGGATAGACGGTTGTTGGTAGCAGCGACGATCTTGCGGATGGTGTATTCTTCGTTGAGACGACGGCGGAGGCGCCAGTAGAAGTACTTGCGAGAGTAACGCCAGTCAAGAGCCTTGCGGATGACACCCTTGGCCTTCATGCGACCAGCACGGTCGTGCAAGTCAGCAAATTGGATAGCAATTTGTTGGTATACAGGCAAAAGTTCTTGCTCACGAGCCTCCAATTGCTTCTTGATCTCGGCACTTGCAGTAGCATCGGTGGCAGCTTCGAGCTGTCGCTTGAGATCGGCGTATTTCTCATCCAAACGTTCCATAGTAGCCAGCAACTGAGCCTTGCGGTACTTGATCTCGACGATACCTTCGGGTTCAAGAACACCACCGCGGGCATTGACATCAGCGTACATTTCCATCATATCTTGGTTGATAGTTGTATCAATGACGACCCAGGCACCACCACGCAATTCACCGTTGGGAATAAGGTAGACAAACACGGGCTGCTTGTAGTTGCTGAGAGCATCGACAATCTGTGCACCGTACTTCAAGACTTCATTGTACATGTCACGCTGGCCACCCGAGAAACCACGCCAGTTGGCAAAGATCATAAGAGGAAGTTCTTCACCCTTGTTAAAGTCGTTGATGGCTTGAGCGGTCTTGTAAGCAGAGTTGGGGTACCAGACACCACCGGCTTCCATAAAGACTTGCTCAGTCGAGTCGCTGTTGGCAGGGTCAGCAGGAATGATGTTTTCAACAGTGCGGGTCTCGACAGCTACGACACCGACAGGAATACCACCCAAGCGAGCGCGACCAACGACAACAGTGCGTGCCCAACCGCTCAGAGTCTCGACAAAGGAGTCGCGGTCGAAGAAACCGCTGAGCCAACGGCCATTGTCATCCACCTTGCCGTTCAAGAACAAGCGAGGGTCAGAGGGGCCCTTGGGAGGAGTGTATTCGATCTCACGGTCAACAGGATCAGACGAGACACGGGCAGTAAGAACAGGAGCACCGCGCACTTCAGGAACATAGGACAGCCACTGAACAATCTTGCCAACACCTTCCAAATCGTTCTCGGCAGTCAAGTGGGACACACCGTTCTTGTACATGATTTGAGTACCACCAAGCTGCAAGTTGGATGTGTAGACTTCGCGACCCAAGACCTTGTTCAAGGCAGGAGCACCAGTCAGGATAATGGGTTGGCCTTCGTTCTGCACAGCACGCTGACCAAGACGGACCAAGTAAGCACCAATACCGACAGAGCGGCAAGTAACCAAGGTGATGGTAAAGATATCATCGTAAGCACGAGCGGTTGCACCAGCAATGAGACCAGATCCGCTCAAGTTTTCAACACCCAAACCATCAGAGACACCAATGATATCCGTGATACGGCAGCGCTTCTCGCCGTCATCCTCGATCTCTTCAACGTTGACGCACTTGGTATGTCCGTTCTGGGTCAAAGAGGCATAAGTCTCGGGAGTGAGGTACAAGTACTTGAATCCAGCTTGAGGCTTGCCAGGTTCGTTCCAGGCAACGCGGAATTGGCTGATCAATTCGTCAGCGAGACCAATGCGAGCACCAGAGTTGGCAGAGAGGTAGATGCGAGGAACACCCAAGCTGCGAGCAAGCTCAGATGCCTTGTAAAAGACCATGTCTTCAGCAACACCAAAGGAACCAATCTTGAAGGTGATATCGTTGGCAATGACCACAACCTTTCGGCCACGAGGGTACTCGGGAGTGCGAAGAGTCAAGAGCCAAGCAACCATACCAACAGTGTTGGTGCCAGGTGCACGGTCGATTTCCTGAAGAACACCATCTTCATCCAATACGAGTTCCTTGCCTTCAACCAGCTGATGAGGTTCCTTCAAGTTGGGGTTGTTGCGGATAGCGCGGACCCATTCGTTGTGAATAGCTTGTTGGAAGAGCTCTGGGAAGTCATAGACGTAGGTGGTTCCCATCAAGTGAGCCTTGTAACGGCGAGGTTGCAACCATTCCTTGGTAGGGTAAGGAGTGGAGACAGGCTGCATGTGCATCGGACCAGGAATGCGGCCAACAGACTTAAGAACCCATCCGTTCTTTTCAGTCTTGACTTCTTGGTAGATATCAACCTTGAGAATGAAGCCAGAGACATTGTCAACAACGAAGCGCATAGGAATGATAGGAGCATCCGGACGCTTGGACTGGATGTTGAAGCGGATTTCAGCACCCGTGACGCGCAACTTCCACAAACGCTTGCCGTGGCGATCAACAAATTCTTGAAGTGCAGTCTCGACTTCATCAGCCTCGATAGCAAAGGTAGGAATATAATTGATGAACAAGTGGTTGCAGTCAGAGTTCTTGTATTCGTGGCTGACAATCTCGAGGGTATCCAAGATATCAGTCAATAGACGATCACTCTCGGAGATCAAGTAGTCAGCAGTGCGCATAGAGCTCTTGACACGGCCAGGACGGACCAAAGCACGGATGAAGAAGCGGCAGTCGGAAGGGTTTTCCTTGGCAACAGCGTAGTAGACATGCATCTGTCGGTTTTCGATAAAGCATGGTTTGATGTCAAAGTTGGACAATCTAGCCAACTCGAGCTGATAGGCCAAGGCAGGCTCGATGTGACGGATAGTCTCGTCTTCCTGGTAGTCTTCGCGCTCACGGAAGGTATAGAAGTCAGGACTCTGGTTCTTGCGGCAGACAACGACGGTGACACGACGAAGATGGGCACGACGGAACTCGTCCTTGTGCCTGTTGATAACTTCAGAAATCTTGGGGCGCCAGTAGCCGTCGTCTTGGTGAGTAGCATCGCTGCGGACAGCAACGTTCAAAATGTTTTCCATGCGTTGCTGGGCCTTGCCTCCAGGAACATCGCCTTCAAAGGCAGTAAGGATACGTGGCAACTCCTTCTCCAATTCATCCAACGAGCTGAGGGCAGCCATGGCACCAGTACGGATGGGCTCTTCTTCAGTGTTGTTGAGCAAGAAAGTTAAGTCAGAGTAAGAGGCGATACGCTTGTTGGAATCTTGGGTGGGTGCTGCAGTTTGTTGGAGCAAGAACTTCCAAGCGATAATGTAAGGTGCACGCTCGAGGTTGTAGGCAACATCCAAAATCTTGTAAGCATGGTAAGAACGGCGGCAGTAGACTTCCAAAGCAGCCAAGACAATGTAAGGATCCTCGTCGTAGAAGAAGTTGGGAAGCACATCAAAGACATTGAACTTGGTATCGACAAGATCCTTGAAAGTGTCGTAGCTGGGAGTGCGTGGCTCGATACCTCCACCGTAGACCTTTTCGTAAACAGAGTTGCGCAAAATCTCATGCATTTGGTTTTGACGCTCCTCGAAGGATGGCAATTGGCAGAGAATCAAGAGTTCGCGAGCCTTGAGTGCAACCTTTTGAGTGGCACGGCTGTCGATTTCAGACAAGCGCTTGAGGATAGGAGAGAAGAACTTGTCGAGAACACCACCGACGTTGGAAGAGAGCAGTTCGAGCAAGGTAAGCACCAAGTTGTTCTTGCTAGAGACCTTGGCATGAGACAAGATAATGGCCAACACCTTCTCAAGATCGTCCTTGTTCTGGTCACGGAGAGCCAAGATAACTTCTTCGTCGTGCTTCTGGCCGCTGAACAAGATCTCAACGTCGTAGTATTGCTCCATCAAATCAACATAGACAGAATATTCGTGGTGCTTCAAGCCCTTGCTGTAACGCTCCAAGATGGAGGTGATGGGTGCGAGCGTAGTCTTCAATGCAGTTGCCTCAGCCTGGCTCTTTACGTTTTCTCGAGCGTAGGTGTCAATAATGTTTTGAAGCTGGACAGCAGGGAACTCTTCAGTTTGAGAGCGCAAGCATTCCTGGATGCTTTGCTCCAAGCGCTGAGGCATACGGCTGGACAAGACCGACATGGAAGCAGCCATTTCAGAGTAAGGCAATTGAGGGTTGCGAAGCACCTCGGTAAGATCCTTGACAGCAGTCTGGATAAGGGCTTGATTATCGTAGCCTTGAAGGATGTGCTCAAGCACACGCTTGGTAGCATGGAAGCGCTGGATAGGCTTTTCGCCAGTGATGTGAGGAGGACCAAATGCAGGGACTTGACCAGTGAAAGGCAAGGTGGTCCTGACGCGAGAGGGATCGTCCAAAGACAAGACACCGATGATATCACCAGCTTCTAAAGTAGCACCCACTTGCTTGATAAACTGAACATGACCAGCCTCAGTAGCAGTCAAAGGCATGTACATTTTCATGACCTAGACGAATGGATATATAAGTAAGAAAAAATAGAATCTCGCAAAATTACACTTGACTTAGAAAGATAATCATACCTCAATTTCAGCATAGGCCTGGCCAGCATCGACGTGATCACCGTTCTCCAAAAGCAAGCTAACTAGCTTACCGGGCGAAGGGCTGCGCAACTGAGTAGGATCCATTTCCTTCTCCAACAAGCAGGTCTTGCCGTCAATCATGAGACGCGTAGCCTGGACTTCCTCGCGCGAGTAAGTGGTGTGCGACTTGCCACCGAGCGAGACAAGGAGACCGCCGTCAGAGAGTTCACGTACACCCACTTGAGTCTTTGTGCCATTCAAGTACAAGGTGTAGATGCTAGGTGCGGAGCGAGTGACAGTAAAGTTGTATCGCAAATCCTCATAGATAAAGTCAACGGTGAAGACGGTCTTGAGCATGTCGCGTCCGGGCACCTGACCACGTTCCAAGTTCTGCTTGTACTGCTGCCAGCACTCCTGAGAAGCCTTGTGTGCCTTGGTGACAGCACCGCAAAAGACGGCAAGCATAGGATCGGGACGCTCAGCGGTCAAGCGCTTAGAGATCAACATATCCAACCAGCCAGTATTGATAGTGTTTTCCTCAAATTCTTGAGTTTCCAGCAAGCGGATAATGTACTCGACAGTGGTTCTAAAGTCACCGCGAATGGACAGTTCCTTGAGGGCGATGACCATGTTCTTGCGGGCCTGTTGACGGTTTTCACCATAGGCGAAAATGTGACCAAACTGCGAATCAGCATATTCGTGCAGACCACCAGCAGAGACGACGGAGAAGTAGCCCCAAACATTGGTGCTTGATCGGAAGTTGAGTTCCTGCATGGTACCAGATGAAGGCTTGAAACCAGCATCAGGGTTTTCAGCAGTAATACGGACGGCGATAACGTGGCCCTTGGGCATAGGTCGACGGTGGCTCTCAAAGGAGCTGGGGTTGGAGAATTCGAAATCGATGGTGGATGCGCTGTTGGTTTGGACACCGTAGAGAACACGAATGTCGCGGATGCGGTGAAGAGGGATACCCATAGCAATCTGCAACTGAGCAGCAGGAAGGTTGACGCCAGAGACCATTTCAGTGGTAGGATGCTCGACTTGCAAACGAGGGTTCAATTCCAAAAAGTAGAACTTCTCATCTTGATGACTGTAGAGATATTCGACGGTACCAGCAGAGACGTAGCCGACCAGTTTACCCAGACGGACAGCAGCTTTCTCCATCTGTTCAAATACTTCTGGTTTGGCGATAGTGACGGGAGCTTCTTCGATGATCTTTTGGTGACGGCGCTGGACGGAACAATCTCTACCGAACAAACTGATGGCGTTACCATACTGATCTGCGAGCAACTGAACTTCCAAGTGACGAGCGTTGCCAGCGAGCTTCATGATAAAGATAGGAGATCCAGGAATTTCACCTTGGACCTGAGCGAATGCGTGTTTGAACTGGCTAGGATCTTCGACCTTACGGATACCCTTGCCTCCACCACCTTCAGAGGCCTTGATCATGACAGGGAAACCAATCTTTTCAGCTGCAGCCAGACCCTCTTCGGCGGTTTGTACGCATGCATCCAAGTATGCCTTCTCAGGGACAACAACGTGACCTTCCGCGTTAGCCACCGTCTCCTTGATACCGTCACCACTCCAGCCCATGGTAGGGACATCAGCGCTTTGAGCAACAATGGTGGAAGAAATCTTGTCACCAAGCGAGCGCATGGCCGATGCAGGAGGACCGATAAAGACGCACTTGTGCTTGGATTGAGCCAATTTTTCTGGCAATCGAGGGTTCTCTGAAGCGTGGCCCCTACACACACAGACATATATTCAGTACTGCTATGAAAGTTTGCTAATCTAAACCCTTATTACCATCCGGCCCAAACAGCGTGGACGCCAGTACGTTCGGCGATATCGACGATAAGATCAACGTTTGCATAGTTGTTGTTGTTAGTACCGCCAGGCACTTCGACGTAGTTATCTGCCATACGGATATATTCTGCGTTTGCTGCCAGATCTTCCGGTGTTGCCATGACAGTGAACTCGATGGCGCGTTCGTTGCCAAAGGTTTCGTAGGCCCATTTGCGGACGGAACGGATCTCCTTCATGGCAGCCATGCCATTGTTGGCGATCAAGACTTTGCTAATAACTGTGTGACCTTCGTGAGCCTTGACAAAGTCTCGAACTGGACCTTCGGGAGCAGTTTCGATGGAGTTTCCACCTAGTAACAAGCCATTAGTTAACATCTCACATCGATCGGTTTCATGTATATATGTATATATATATATATATTTACCCAAGAAATGTGATGGCAAGCTCTTGTGATCGACCATGATATGTATGCTTTGTAGTTGTGCGGAGAATGTGGTGATGATGTTAGATAGAGAGAGGGAGTATGTTTATGGTAGAGTAATAATGTGGTATCTTATACAGGGCAAGTTGGCTATTTTGGCAGACAGACAAAAAATTAGGACGAGACAGACAGAAGTTTAGCCAAGCGTTGTTTGCCGAGACAAGAGAAGAGGAGGGTTGGATGGGTAAAGCTCTGGGTTGCAATTTTGACAGCACGAAAAGGCATGTCGGGGTGTGACTGACACCCCAACGGGAGCTCTGCGGCCGTTCCGCAATGAAGACCATTGGGCTCTGTTGGGGGTACAGCATTCAAACTCTGGGGCCAACGAGCTCGGGATAAAAGCTTTTTCCGCTGGTTGGCTCGATCCCACCCAGTTATTTTTTTTAATAATCAGTGTTGTGGTTTTTGATCAGGTTCAAGCCGAAGAAAGGAAAACAATAAAGGAGACTATGATTAAAGATAATCATAATATAACTGATGACTTGCTACCATAGAGACTAATATTATAGAAGCTGATAGAAAAGAAGCTAGAGATAAAGATGTTTGTTTTGTTTCCCAAAAACTTGTACTGACCGAAACGATGGGGCCAAATTCCTAAAAAGGCAATAAGCCAGTAAGCCAAGTAAGCCATTAACTTTGGTAAATGTACGGTTTTCATTTTTCAGGGTTTCACCAGTATCATTTTATTTTCCAGCATCTAGTAACATAAACATCAGCAAACGACCCTTAAAAAAGATCGGGAAGAGAAAAAAAAGGGGTGGCAAATAATTCATATAATTCATACCTGCTACAATCCACCAAATGTATAAATCAACGATTCCAGATCGTACATCGTCATTGTTATCTTTTACTTTTTGTTTGAATTGCCCATGCCGGACCGGAGGGACACAGTGACCATATGATATTCATCTTGCATCAGGAAAAATCCCCCCAACAAAAAATGAAAAATGGGATGATTGATAAATGATTGTAAATCATACATTTTCATAAGCTAAAAAAAAGGAGGTATTTTGGTGATCCGGATCGTATATGTACAATAGGAATTGAAGGAACAGAGAATAGAAAGGAACGCAAACTTGCTGAGTGAGTGTGAGAGAGAAATAGAGAGACAGAGACAGGATATGAAAATGATATATAAATATATAGACTTAGAAGCAAGTAGTGGTAGTAGATCCGTTGCTGCCAGCAGTGGTAGATGATGATGTAGATGATGATGCAGCAGTAGTAGCAGCAGTCTTGCTCGCGGCCGCCTCTCGTTTTTGTTTTCGCCATTGTTTCCTTAGTTCCTTGAATTCTGAAGGATGTCTCTTGGGTCCCTAATTTCATTTTTTCGTAGGGAATCAGTTTTTCTCTGCTGTCAGCTCCATCCATCATATATTTTAACTTACATGATTTTGCATAGATACATGAGCATTGAGATGGTTCAAGGTACCATAAGCCTTGGTACATCCCGGGTAGTTGCAATGGTAAAGTCGTTCAATTTCATGGTATTTCCGTCTGGGACGTTTCTTTTGGCTGTAACCAGGCAGCTGATACAAAAGAGAATACTTTTTCTGTCGTCTTGTTTTCTACTACCGAATGTGGCGGGGATGGAAGTGCTGCTTTCTGTTGGTGTTGCTGAGGATAGATTGGATGATGAGCCACTGATACCGTCGGTGTTACTGCTGCTACTTGTGGTGGCGGCGGAGGAGGTGCTCCAGCAGCAGCAGCAGCATGTACTGGAGCAAGAGGGTGTTGTTGAGTTGGCATTGTTGTGTACGTAGTAGGCCGGGATGGCAAGAGCTGTGACAAGGGCGGCAGTGAAGTCGATGGAGGATATCCTGCTGCTGCAGCTGCTGCTACAGCGGCGGCGGCGGCGGCGGCGTCGTTTTCTTGATGGGACTTAACGGTGGTTGGTGTAGCATAGGTGGTTGAATAGTTGGAAGCATAGATATCTGTTGTGACTGGAGAAGGGTAGTATGTGGCATGAGGAGGTGGCGGGTGATGATAGTAAGATGCCGCGGCTGCAGCAGCAACGGCAGCTTGTCGTTGTCGCTGTTGTTGTTCTTGTTGCTGTTGCTGTTGCTGCTGCTGGTTTTGGAAGTGATGCTGCTGTTGCGCTACAGCGGCAACCATGGCGGCCGACGATGTCGAAGGGTGTTGATACATTCAAGGCGAAGAAAGAAAAAAACAATATAAGATTGAGTAAGAGAGAAAGGGGAGAAAAGTACAATGAAATAAAGAGAAAAGAAAAAGGATTGCAATAGGTTGTGTTTTCTACAAACACAATTTTTAAGGTTTGTCCTGAGTTGAGAGGCAATATGGATGAGCCAACCATCTTTCGTTAAACCCGCAGATCCCGAGTTCCAGAAAGGGAAAACTCAACGCCCCGCAGCTTGATCGTGCAACGACAGAATTTAATTTCATTTGAAAAGCGTGCAAATCGCTTTGTTCCGTCAAGATTTCAATAACTTTTCTGTGCCCAAT
>KK100130.1:213702-233897 GCA_000611695.1 Rhizomucor miehei CAU432 | reverse complement strand
TCTTTGCACATATTCGCGTCAACAGCACAAAGTGGAGCTATATAGCTACTTTAAAAAATAACAGACAATTCTTCAGGCGCGGGGTTTTGTTAGTTTTCTGACGCGTGATGGTGTGACAGACAATCTCTACGGATGACGCTAGACTTGTAAAAGAAGGAAATTCTACACCTGTCATTCCTCGTTTTTTCCAGAGAGTAGTGACAGAAAATCGGATTTTATTTCTTTTTATGAAAAGTTAATTAACACACTTTATCTTTACTCACCAGTGCTGTCGTTGTATCAATGTGTGAGAGAATATGTCCTGTGTGGCGAAGCTGGTGTTAATTACATACATTTACATGAGCATGCCGACTGAGAATCAAATTGTAACAGCATCATCGTGGTCATTGCAAGGCAACACAGACAAAGCGATCGACTGCTGATGTTGTTTATTGGAAAATGATCCCTGGCAATGTAGTGGATGAAAGTTTGGGCTTTTCTCGGAGGGAAAAAAAAGATCTACCGGAAACAAATGCCGACTATGCGGAAAAACTGGAGATATAATGAGTTTGCACAACTCAACATCTTTGTGGTCCGCCGCGGAGGCCAATATATTGTAATGAATCTAATGCCAAGTCTTTGATCATTTATGGAGTTCGTGATTAAGGCCCCCCCGCAAAGGGCCTCTATCCGATGTTGTTACAACAGGAAATCAAGCACAGGCTTTTTGTCACCGTCTTAGTGTTGAATAAATCAATTGCAGGACCGCTCGTCCTTTACCAAACCCATTCAGGAATTTTCCTGGCGCAACAAGTGTATGACGTCGAGGAGCCTCATCTTAATCAGGTTTTTCTCCTGAAAGACCTTGATCCGAGTCCAAGGTGGTCAGTCTCAATAATGATTGTCGCATCTGCCACGACTACCGCACTTGTCTTGCTGCTGATGCAAAACCTCAATTAAGTCGATACAGGCGGTTTTGACTTCATGAAAACTACCAATAAGGAAGAACCTGTAAATTATCTTGTCATTGTTCAGGTACACAGACGCATTGCCAAGTTACACAACGCAAATATAGCTTTAAATTAACATGCTTTTTGCTAATAGCCGGTGTGGATAAGAGCGTCGTTGATGGCGGCATTTACTACTTTGACGTGGTTGACAATGACGAAAACGAGTCCGACAGCTAGGATGTCCCTACCACCAAAGTAAATTTTGGTCACGAGCTCGCCAATTTGAACAACAACGCCCTGAGACAGTCACCGTGTTCCAGTACTGCTGAATATTACATATTGCAATACCTGCTGATCAAAGTAGATAACTCCACAGAGTTTCATTTTGAAAATAGAAGGCAGGCTGCCGAAGAGCCTTCATACAGTATTTCCCGGGTTGTTTGGTGCTTTTGGCGCTGGTTGTTCAGAAAGTTTGGCAGTTTGGCATTTTTTTTAGGATTCTTCATTTGGCGCACCAAAACTATCTGTTTAGGTGTCCATTACGAACTATTCTGTTGAGCATTTCATGGCAAAGCTCGGCGCAGCTTTGTAAGTCCCAATTCTCAACTTCTATCCCTAATTTTCTTGATGCAGAATGTGACAAAGGAAATAAAGGCATCAGCAAACGTGCTCTCATTGATATGCAAATCCTCGAATGCATTAGTACTAAGTTATACGAAAGCTTTTTGATTATCGGCGTCGTAGCAAGAACAAAAACACTTTAAAGGAAGATCTGCTGGAAATCTCTGGGGAACTACGAATCATCCTCTTCTGACGCTAAGATGTTTGCGAATACGGCCAACACGGGAGTCTCCTGTACACGTTGAACAGTTTGGTTCCATATTGAGGATATATGCTCTATGTAAAGAATAATAGACATCAATGGGGATCCGGGAAATAATAACTAACGATGTACATACCCTGCTCAGCATAGTTTGATTTGCAACTACTGAGTCGAAAATAATGAAATCCGAGCAGTAAACAACCGTAAAGTTCGTGCAAGCGTCTGCAAACTCTGAAAAATGCGTTCAACTTATTCCTCATCGTTGTAGGTGCGTGAACTTTGAGACTAATGTTAGCCGCGCAGTGTATATTGAAGGCCGATTATTGACCGTACCGATTTCGGCCCGTATAGTGCCTGTGCTAGTCTCTCTTCGTCGAGATGCTCGTGACGCTTTGAAAGATACCACCGGCGATGAATGTTCAATCTAAACACATTCATCGTGCCAGCCGCCGGGTATCGCAATCTTTGATCACTGAGTTCTCTAAAAGTCTGACGGTGCTTGCCTATCACTTGAAGATATTCTGTTTATACTTTAAACTGTTCGTCGAGAATTTCCATTGCTCTGTCTAGTGAACTAAAACATAACGGTAAATACAGCCAGAAGGAATACTTGCGAGGTCAAGCTTCAGACAACCACCCCTCTCGGATCTTCTAACATTGGGTTATTGTTGAATACTCTAATGATGTGGCGCATGCTATTCTCGCTTTGTATTCCATTCTTTGCCAAAAGTAAACACTGTGTATCATTGCCCTTGCTCTTGTTTACAAATTATGTTTTACTGTACTTCGGTTCAGAGGTCTCTGAGCAAACGTGCCTGGCATCATACAGTTTGCTCATTATATTTAGATATGTATTAAGTAGTGTCTCATGCACGGACTCTCGACCCGTTTTTCCTATACACTTCTCGTCATTGAACGGAATTAGACGATTGCGACTTCAGCACTTATCATTTTCTCACGCAATGATATTTGGCGCTTCATTTGAAGTGACTATGAAAGAGAGACAAAGAAAACGAAGTTCTTTAATTAATAGCAAAACATCGTTCTTGTAACGGTGGTGATCTAAAGATGGATATTGCTGTGCAAAAGAACACTTGGCCATAGCATCAAGCTGCGAATCCGGAAGCCGTCATAGATAACAACGTTGAAGCGTCGTCAGATGCATTTAAGTAGAGTAAATATCATACGAACTTAGCTTCGTTGATGAATAAGGTACTTCTCAAATGTGACCATGCAGGATAGTAAGTTGCTTGCTTTTATGCCCGTAGACAAGAAAAGCATCGTGTCATGTTGATACCGAGGCTGAGAGCTTCCTCAGGTTTGAATAGAATAACTGCAATACTTATCTATCTTGCTCAAGACATTTCAAGCAGTTAGATTGTAGTCCATAACACTGCAAAGTTGCGTTTTCTCGGTGGAGAGAGGTAGACGCCGTGAGCTAATACAATGAGAAACAAGCTGGCAGATCGGTCGTTCACGCATTGAGATAGTTTTCATGTCTGTGACCCGTGCGCAATCGTGTTGCTCTTCCCAAAATCAATCATCTTTGCTCGATTTCTATGCAAGCTGTTTTCGAGCCTTCTCCTTTGATCTCGGTTCGCGATATTTTTCTTGCTGCTGTTGTTAGCAAAGGTGTTGTATCCCGGCGTAAAGTTGACGTGCGCTCGATCCAGCACGGCTCGCCCCAGCAACTCATTATTTTCAATTAGGAAGCAAGTTTCTACATCTTTTTTAAAGAGACATCATTCCTAAACTTATTGGATCCTGTCTTTTCAATCAATTAGGGAAGCAGCGAGTTTAATAAAATGCACATTTTTGTTTGTCCAAGTGTAAACGTTGTTCCCATGTGAAAAAGGAATACTTTGCTACCACGCGATCCTTTGTAAAAAGCAAAACAGTGAGCAGGTCACTGATCTGCAGCACGCTTTTTTCCCCAAACGTTTGAGTGTGTTGAGAAGACTACGATCTTAATGAACGTCAAGATGCAGATTGCTGAAGGGGGGTGTATATCTTTTAAACACGATGTTTTTCTTAACCATTGACCGCTCCATGCCATGATCTAGCTCTTATATAACTTGATGAACAGTGCTGGTCGGGTAAAAGTTGCGGAAAAAGATATTCAATTCCTGAGCTACTAGGTTCTTACGATTTGGAAAACTACACAAGTATATCGCGTGAAAAGTCTCACAGATCAAGCAGACGTGGGAGTAAACGAGTATGCATGCTTTTATTTGACTGATGATCGTATATATCAACAATTACATGTCGGACATGTCAGATTGAAAACTTTTTTTTCTTTGACTTTTTATTATTGTTGACGTGCGTGTGGATGAAATGGTATAAAAATGTAGACTAATGTATAATTTTTGCAAAGAGAAAGGGGTGTCTTTTTGTCATCAAGGGAATAAAAGCAAGATTGCGGGTATTGAGATTTGCAAATAGAGTAAGAGAGGGGAGCTAGGCAGAAGGAAACGATATATCTGGTTGTTGCGTGTGTGGGGAAGATAGCAAGTGATCAACGATCAGAATGGTTACTACGTCGTAGATTACTTGTTATTGTTGTCATTGTTGTTACTAGTGGTGGTGCCCTGTGCGAAAAGGACTCCTGACTCGTCACCGGGCGTGATGGGCGGCGAAGCAACAACATGTATGTTGGGAGGCAAGGCCACATGACGCGGGGGCATCTGCTGCGTCTTGCCGCCATTGGTCAATGAGCTCTCAAGCACAGACTCATTCAGGTCGAGCAATGATTTCAAGTATCCAGGTGACGGTCCACTGCTCGTCTTGGATGTACCCGTGGCCATTTGGTGCGACGAAGCGTTCAACCATCCTATGCCGGCACCGCTGGTATATGAACGTTACATTTCAACTTGCAATGACACTGGGTTGCATTCAACGTCTATACCTGATCTCCCATTCTTGACCCATCTTCTGCATGACTAGCTCCAACTCTTCGCGTTGTTTTTCCAACGCCTCCAGACTCTTGTCATAATCTGAGAGGGATTTTTCCATCGAAAAAGAAAAAAGTAAGTATATTCAACAGAGTGGAAAGAAGAGAGAGAGAGAGAGAAATAAGGACAACAAGGTTACTTTATTGTGTTTTCTCTTCGCGTGTGCACTTGATATCTGCAACCTTCGGCCCCTCTCCCATCCCCCACCATCCCTCTCCTCTCCTCCCCTCCCCCAAAACAGCGTGCCCGGGCATGAGCCTTTACCTATTCTTTCTCCTGATTTGTATCTTTGTGCGCTTTTAAGACCATTGGTGCATCCACGCGGCAGCAATGACTTTTTGCTTCGAAAACCCCTTATTTCCCTGTCACGATAACAAATTAATAATTCAAGGTAATCATAAAAGTAAAAACCTTAAGTTTGATTCATATTTAGCGGGCAAATCTTTTTGCGATTTGCAAAGCGGCTTTGAAGGATTGGATATCGTGAACAAAAAGTCGGTAATCTACGGAATAAGACGATGTACTCGTACCTTGTTACATTGAAGACGAAGAAAGAAAAAAACAATATAAGATTGAGTAAGAGAGAAAGGGGAGAACAGTACAATGAATAAAGAGAAAAGAAAAAGGATTGCAATAGGTGGTGTTTTCTACAAACACAATTTTTAAGGTTTGTCCTGAGTTGAGAGGCAATATGGATGAGCCAACCATCTTTCGTTAAACCCGCAGATCCCGAGTTCCAGAAAGGGAAAACTCAACGCCCCGCAGCTTGATCGTGCAACGACAGAATTTAATTTCATTTGAAAAGCGTGCAAATCGCTTTGTTCCGTCAAGATTTCAATAACTTTTCTGTGCCCAATGCCAGAGCTGAATGCGATTATCATGTTTCTTTGCACATATTCGCGTCAACAGCACAAAGTGGAGCTATATAGCTACTTTAAAAAATAACAGACAATTCTTCAGGCGCGGGGTTTTGTTAGTTTTCTGACGCGTGATGGTGTGACAGACAATCTCTACGGATGACGCTAGACTTGTAAAAGAAGGAAATTCTACACCTGTCATTCCTCGTTTTTTCCAGAGAGTAGTGACAGAAAATCGGATTTTATTTCTTTTTATGAAAAGTTAATTAACACACTTTATCTTTACTCACCAGTGCTGTCGTTGTATCAATGTGTGAGAGAATATGTCCTGTGTGGCGAAAGTTTGAGTGACAGTGAGGCAGCAGCGGAAGGCAGGCATATATCGATGATCTACTTTTGCATCTTGTCCACATCGCGGTTCCCGCTCCTCTCCCCCCCAAAAAAAGGGCTTTTGCAGACTTTCTGCTCTCCCAGTTTATGTCTAACAGAAAACAGTTTTAATTGGGCCAGCCGGGATCCGTAGAGCGCATTTCTTTTCAAAATGGATTGGACCCGCTCAACTGCTTTAAACCGGGTGTCGCCCGAGGATAATAGACAATTTAGCGTATGTGAACCCATGCAAATATAATTTTCGGTAGAAAAAACTGATTTGGATAATTCCTCTCTTTCTCGGGTCAAGAACCTTTGCAAACGTGCCAAGTCCCGAAGGACAGACCAGCAGCAATTAAGTAACCAGTCCAAGAAAAAGGATGCATGATAGGATTAGCCTGAGCATTTGAGGACATGTAATTGATCTACATGGAATGGCTGAAACGTAAATGCACCAACCACTGTCCTTCTGGATCAAGCTTATTTCTAGTCTCAGTATGTATCACCTTGAAAAGCCCAAGGGCTATACTTGTCAAAGCAATACCTGACAACATTCTTCATGAAAAAACCGGGGCAACCGAATATGTTTAAGTAAGATTTTTTATTCCAGAAACTACTGATATTAAATGATAATTGCAAAAAAGAGAAAGAAAATAGGGAAAGAAAAAAAAGTTAAAAGGTCTAAGGCTGTTGTTGCTGCTGCTGTTGCTGCTGCTGTTGTTGTTGTTGTTGTTGGTTAGTACCCAACACAGCACGGAGAATATCGCAGCGTCGTTCAAGCTGGCCCAAGAAACCCTGCATCTGATCCTTGTTCATATTGACCAAAAGGGAAAGGAAGCGAGAATCTTCAGCATCCAATGCAGGAGCAGGAGGCGGCGATGCGGGCGTTTCAATCTTGAAAGTAGCAATGACATTTTGTTGGGGAGAGCTTGGTTCAGATTCTGTTGCAGAAGAGTTATTGTCTTCCTCGTTTCCGGATGATGCCCAATCACGTCTACGACGCTGAATCTTGGCCTTGCGCATTTCAATTGGACGGTCTCGGTGGTGGAGTCTAGAATAAAGACCGCAGGCATTGCAGACCGATTCACCGCGCTCATTCTTGCGCCACAGAGGAGTCTGGGTCTGGTGGCAATTTGCACACTCGATGTTACCGTGGTTCTCATCCTGTTGTCTACCAGAAGATTGTTGTTGCTGAGATTGCTGCAAAGGCATAGCTTGCATAACAGACATCATGGGAGCTTGATTTGTAGACGGTTGCTGAGGAGAGAATGTGATGGGTTGCATCACGCGTTCAGTAGCATAGGGATGGCCACGAATTTGATTATGCTGCGTCTTGTGCCGAACATGCAGTGGACGGTGTTGGTTGTACTGCTTGTAGTACAAACCGCATGCGTTGCAAAGCGTGTGAGCCCGGTCGGGAGTACGGCGCCACAAGGGTGTCTTTGTCACCTTGCAGTTGTAGCATTCCAGCTTGCGTGGAGGGCGGCTTGACTTGTTTGTAGTCACCTTGATAGGAACCGTGGTTTGACCGTGAGGCAGGACCTTCTTGCGACCAGGGATGCGCACAGGCTTTTGCTCAGGCGACGGAGGTGTTGATGACGAAGACATTTCAGAGTTGCCAGTGGTGCTGCTACTGCTTGGCGACCCTGGAGGCGTCATCGTCGTTTGGTGTGGTGTTTGTTGCAACTCCGCGTCTTGCAAGGTGATAAACTGGTTACTCTCATCGAGCAACTCTGCGACAAAAAAGTCTTGCAATTGGAGCAAGGATGTGGGAGGGGAGCCCTCAAGGCTTGATGGTGGCGAAGACATCATCTCGGGAGCATCCAAGGATGTCAACAAGGCTTGTGTGTCGAGAAGAGGGGATTTCAAGAGACCGGCCAAAAGGTCGGCTTGATCCCCAAAAAGTGAGTCTGGATGGGTGAATGGATCGATGTTAAGGTCGGTGCAATTCATGTTTCTCTTGGGAGCGCTGGCTCGTTGTTGCTGTTATCGTGTCTTTTACTTGATTTGTGTACAATTTAAGATTCTTCGAGAGGCGGGGGCGGTCTTCTGGATCAATCGACGTCGTTTCCTACGTGCTTGCCGTTGAACATGTAATAGTAGGCCATAGTAGATAACTTGTTTTTAAAGAGACTGTAAACTCTTTAAAGTGGGTACTTGGGTTCAGAAAAAAAATTAATTAAGAAAAAAGCGGAGGGTTTCAGAACTTGGAGTGCATCTTGAACGCAGATGCACTTGTCAAAAAATAGGGTGAGAATTGGGGAAAGGCAGAGAGCAAAAAAATATCTTAAAGAATAGTTAGTTAAAGTGTGAGAGAGAAGAGCTTTGGGAAAGAGAATAGAGCGTTGGATAGTTAAAGACCACGACCCCGGAAGGGAAGAATCAAGAAAAAAATGTAGGAAAGAAAAGACGAAATAGGCCAGGAGCCAGCTACAGTTTTTCAAAAATACTGTTCGGCACGAAAATTTTGCAGCGGAGATTGCCCCAAAAAGCCGCAAACTGCTATAGCCACAAAAACCTAACAATATATGCCGCGTTGAAAGAAGCTTTTCTCTTGAAAATGTACAGTAGATATTTAGCAGACTGAGAGTAGGATGTAAGGCGTTTTGTAGGTCGAGAACAATGAAACTTTGGGTTCTAGGCACATGATGTCGTGTCGTCTGAGTTTTAACCTCAGATTGATAAGGCTGCTATCGAACCAATCGCCATGGCGATGACATTCGTCATCTTCGCCAATGAGGCCCCAAAAGCATTCCCGCATCCGAGAGGTTAATACGACCTTGTCCTACGGCCCTGGTCTATAAAAGAAAAAAAGAAGAAAACGAGAGCGTTCCAAAAAAATAAGATGTTGCTAAGCAAAATCTGCTTTGGTGAAAATATTTTAATCAGAATCGCTGTCACTAGATTCACTAGAGGTATCTTCTTTTTTCTCTTCTAATCCTTCTATGCTAAAATCATTGTTTGTTTCATCCTGTTCCTCGTCACCGTTTGCAGCCTTCAATCGTTCCTTCTTCTGCTTTAGCCGTTGCAACATGTTTTTGGCCGTGTTAAAAATACCGCTCGTTGCAGCGCCGCATGCGAAGCATTTTGGAGACTTTTTGTGGTGCTCCATGGCACATTTCTCGCAAAAATAGTGGTTGCAACGTGTAACTACTGGGTCTGTAAACTCTTGTCGACAGATCAGGCATGCAAAAGGCAACTCTTCGTCGTCTGAATCCGATTCCACTGCATACTTGTTGGGATCACTTGCACCAAACTGAGTCTTGTTTCGCTGTGCTTCCTCCCACTCTTTTTCAAGTTGCCATCCAGTTTTGTAATCACCACGATCGTGTAAAAAGATACACGAGTCACCGTAACCACAGAAACCTGTTTCCTTGTAGTCTTTGCAAACATCCGGTTGATAATCAAAGCGAGCCGTTACGCGAATGTTGGCTGGTGCGCGCTGCGGGCCGACTTGCATTTTCGAGTTTGTAACTTTGGGATTGGGTGTAGGTTTCTTGGATCTTTTCAACAGAGCTTCTGTTTCTAGTTCCCACTCTGTCGCATATCGAGTAGCGTCACTTTGTTTGCTTTGAGCTGATCGATCTGCGGTGTATTGCACGCCGATCGTATTGTCATCGTCATCCAGATAGTCTTGCTCACCGTCTGCATCTGCTGCCGAGCGACGCTTGTTTTTCCGTCGGTGCTCTGTACGAAGGGTGTTAAGGCTGTTTTGCGTTCCTTGGTTACTACTTCAGAGACGACGATATCATCGTCGTCGTCATCGTCGCTGTCATTTCTGGTGGGAGAAGCTTTACGTTTCCGCAGATTCTTCTTTGCTGGTCTCTTTCTAAAGAAGGTGACGTTGTCTGATTGCTGCGTTGCTGATTCCTTTTCTGCGGCTAGTGTGTCTGCCATGTTCGCAATGTAAGGATTTGTGGGAAAAGAGGAGAGGAAGGATGAATATGAGAAAAATGCAAATGTCGGACGCCAGTCTGTTTAAAAGGTCCTCGAAGCAGAATGATTGGTAAAGTTTGCAACCTTTCCACTAGTAATATGGCTCGAATCCAATCCATGCAGACTCAACACTACACATTGTAGGTTGTCTTCTCCTTTAGTAAGTAAAAAGGTCACAACGAGGACGAGACCGTATACTTCCATAGATACAAAGTGGCGAGACGATAGCAACTTGTTTTGAGTCGCAGTTATGCACACGTTTCAATTACAGTCAGTAATTCCTGAAACAAATGATATCGTTTGTTCGACTTAACAAGGTAGCAGATCTTTTTACACTGATTTTGACTCTGGTAGTACCAGTCTGGCCTCCTGAGAAGCGGAAGACTTTCCGTGATGGAACAATGCCGTCGATCACAGGCAGTACCTTATCTTCTTTTATTGATTTGATACTATTACATATCCTTGTACGCCTTCCCACAGCATTTTCAGAGCCTCTTGAATGCATGCATCTCTTTGATTGGTATAACATCATACGGGGTCCACAACAGGGTTTTTGCGGCAACACAACCTCCGTGTGTCACCTGCCCGCGGAAAAGCAGGTCTGTTGCTATGAATAGGACTCCAAAGAAAAAAAGGCTGCTTTGTTCTCTGGTGACGCTTTTTAATGCTCAAGCGACAATCAAGGCTTTGGTTTCTGCCGCCGTATCTTCTTCTTTTCGTCTTTTTCCGCTTGATCGCTTGTCAGCAGACAGACACGGCAATCGCTGAGACGTCCTTTGATCCCGGTCACAACTTTACGCAATGTAACAGCAACAGCAACTTCACCGTTTATTCCGTCTCGCGATACTTCGATCCAATATCCAACAACTATGAGTTTAATGTGAGCGGAGCGTCCCTTATTCCCGTCACTGACTTGAATGCCGCACAGACTCGTCCGTATCCATCCTTTTTGATCTTTTCCCTATAAAGTATAAATGCTGACAGCTTATCTTACTTTATTACAGTCTATGCTTCGTCACGGACAGAGATATTACTTGGCTTCTCAATCGTATCAAGCCTGATGCAAAGATTGTGTGAAACGGTCCAGTGTCCCGTTGAAGCCAACATCAATGTCACAATAAACCAGGTACGAGAGAAAGACAGATGATGATGAGGACGGGTGAATAATCTAAACAAGATATGTTGTTGCTTACGATCATCCTACTTACAGTCCATCAGTGTACCTAGCAGTCCACTTCCTTTGGCTGATATTATCACTCGCTACTCTGCAGTGACAGCTGATAAGGCGTCGTGGGCATGTGTTACTCTTGCGCCTGTAGGATATCAGCATCCAACATGGCAAAGCATATTTCGATTCATTCCTGTGGGCTTTGCAGTGTTTGCTGCGCTGGTATCGATATTTGCATCCTTCATGACCGTATCCGACACAGATCACGATGCATTCCTATTCACATCAAATTATGCCATGCTTCCAGCAGCTCTGCGTCTCAAGACTCCAGGATTCAGCGACATCATCTACTATGCACAGTTTATCGTCACTACTAGCCAGCTGAGCCTTTCATACCCCAAGTTTTACGTGCTCTTTGCATCCAACTTTGCATGGAGCTTCTTGCTATTCCCAACAACCTGGATTCATGACAACGGCCATTTAGCACAGCAGAATTCACAGTCGCCACAAGGTCTCAGCTTCAGCAAAAGGCAAGGAGATATCAATCCTTTTGCGTTGAACGGGACGATGGACGATGGTCCTCCAGTGGATGTTGTCGGAACGGGCATGAATAACTTTGCTCTAGCATCCAACGTTGGCGTCGACAACCTCTTTCTGACTTGCTTTATATTCTTTTTAATTATCCTGGCAGGATGTGCACTCTTGTGCACGCTGCTCTGGCCTGCAACGTACCTCTTTGGCTCCAAGGAACCATATTTGCACCCGAGTCGCAACTGCAAACTGCTCAACTTTTCTCTCGGTAAGAAAATTCTCTATACTCTAGGTGATTATCTTTGAATTTACAGATCTGATGAATAGGAATACTGCTTCGCCTGCTTACACTTTTCTATTTGCCACTGATGACGCTATCATTCTATCAGCTTATGCTACCTTCACCGTGGTATATGCTGCTCGCTCCGGCGCTAGTTCTCGTGTTTGCCATATTTCTGCTGTACGGTTTTATTGCATTCTCGCTGCTGCATGTACGACCACCCTCACTGCTATTTTCAGATGTAACACTGCTGCTACGATATGGTCCTCTATACAATACTTTTACAGATGACCGTGTCTACTTTTTCGTGGTAACACTTGCATATCGAGTCATCGTTGGCGTCATGGTGGGCGGCTTTCAAGCAAGCGGTCTAGTTCAAATTATCGTCGTTCTCCTCGCCGAGATTGCTCTAGTTGCAATGACCTATGTCCAGTGGCCGCATGCATCTCGACAGGTCAATATACAGTACTTTGTATTTGGTCTATTTCGCGTGTTGGTCATCATCCTCAGCCTGACCTACGTTGAAAACCTACATGTACTAGAGCGAGACAAGCAAGCCGTTGCATACGTCCAAGTGATTTTGCACTGTATAGTGTTTATCATCATGTTTGCTATCCCTATCCGCAACTTTGCGGTTATCGTCACGGGTCTTGCGGACGAGGAGCTCTACGAAGACGGGGCGCCTCCAGCACGAATGGCACTTTGGCGTCGACGGGTACGCAAGCGACCTCACCTGCCAGTATCAACCAACGTTCCGCCAGAAGAACAGATGAGCAATAATAGATATAGCCGCCAGAGTCAAGGTGCACGTAGCAGTATGCAGCTCTTGAATGAGACCTTTTACGTTGACACGCAGCCTGATCGTACTACACGTCCACTTAGCATGTCTCCACCTCCACCTACACCCATACATCAAGTACCGCCTCGACAATACAACAACCCTGTCAATTCTCCACAGCAAAGACAACCATGATGTAAATATATAAAAAAATATACATAGCATATATAAAGATTCAGGATAAAACAAGAGCAAATCTCTCTTTTTGATTTTCTTCAATGCTTGAACAGCAGAAAAAAAAAGTCGGAATGTCGCGCAAATGCGTTTGCGAGCAGCCATTGGTTGCATAGCAACACCGCTTAACTGATTGACAGCAAAACTGTGGAGCTCAGACACGCATTGGAAAGAATCGACGATTTTTTCTCCTTTCAATATACCATGGTTCAGGCTCAAGCGGTGCACAAGGCCGTTGTTAAAAACGTATTGTCCGGTGATACTGTCATTTTACGCGGTAAACCGCGTCCGAACGGACCTCCTGCAGAGCGACTGTTGGCACTCTCAAACGTTCAGGCGCCGAGACTGGGAAACAAGGACCGAGATGACGAGGTGAGCAAGTATAGTACGCGTATACATGGCAAAAATGGAGGAGTGTGCTCACACACCATTGCACAACTAGCCATTTGCATTTGGGTCTCGAGAGTTTCTGCGCAAGCTAGTGGTCGGCAAGGAAGTTTCGTTTGTTCCTGAATACACTGTCACTACGACGCAGCCTCCACGAGAGTATGGCAGACTTGTCTTGGCAAATGGCGACGATGTGGCCGAGCTTGGTCTCAAGGAAGGCTGGCTTAAAGTTCGCGAGGGGAAGGCACGAGGCCCAGAAGAGGAGTATGAGGACTTGCTGGATAGGCTGCATGCATTGGAGGACAGTGCAAAGGATGCGAAACGCGGCATGTGGAACACTGAGGAGAAGGTATATATATATATATGAATGGATGATGTACGGCGTAGACTTTATATATTGACAGCATTGGATCTGTTAGGGAACTCGTAAAGTTTCTTTCAGCTTTGAAGGTGATGCTCGCTCCTTTGTGAATCAATACAAAGGCAAGCCATTGGATGGTAAAGTTTTTCCTAGGACGAGTATACAATTTTGAGGACTACATTTTGTATTGACGATGATTTTTTCTTTTCTTTGATGCAGCCATAATCGAGCAAGTGCGCGATGGATCCACCTTCCGAGTCCTTTTATTGCTACCCGACAAGTCTCAGCAATATATCACTCTATCCTTGTCTGGCATCAAAGCTCCTGCTTGCAAGCGTGACAATGCTCCTGCCGACAGACCAAATATATCAGAACCGTTTGGAGAGGAAGCTAAATTCTTTGTCGAAACTCGCTTACTGCAACGAGGAGTTAAAGTTATTCTGGAAGGCGTGGGTCAAGCTGGTGGACAGAACTTTGTTGGTTCGGTCAAGCATCCTGCTGGCAACATTGCTGAGCTCTTGGTGGCCAACGGATATGCAAAGTGTGTCGATTGGAGTATCACCCTCGTTACTGGTGGCCCTCAAGCTTTGAGAAATGCTGAAAAGTAAATGATGAAGGTGAAAAATCGGTTGAAGAAGGAGCTTGCTTACTAACGACATTGTCAAAGATCTGCAAAGGAAAAGCGACTCAGGTTGTGGCAAGACTTTGTAGGAAAGGAAAAGACGAACACTTTGGAATTTGATGCGCAGGTAAACGAGATAGTGATTATCATCAATGAAAAGTAAATATTAAATTGGTCATAAATAGGTCGTCAAAATTTTGACTGGTGACACCATTCTTGTCAAGACAAAGAGCGGCGAAGAGAGAAAGTTGCAATTTGCAAGCTTGAAGCAGGCGCCTAGGTGAGTCCCGTTGTTAAAGAAATCGATATCACCCAGATCAGGATGATTGATGTGACCGTGGTAAATGCAGAGGCGTTGGAAGCACTGCACCTGGATCAAGTGCAAAGTCAAGAGATATCAAGGAAACTGGATACCAATTTGAGGCTAGAGAATTCCTGCGGAAGAAGTTGATCGGCAAACAAGTCCATGTTGTTATTGACTATCACAAGCCAGCCCAGGATGGATTTGAAGCCAGAGATTGTGCTACCATCACCGTCGGCAACACGTACGTTTATTAGCCATCATGTATACTCGCCAGAACAATACGGCTGAATTTTTTTTACAGCAACATTGCTCAGCAACTGGTTGAACGTGGTCTTGCAACTGTTATTCGCCATCGCAAAGATGACGACAACCGTTCCCATTGCTATGATCAATTGCTGCTGGCTGAACAGAAGTACGTCCTTACCACTGTAAAGAAAAAAGGATTTATGACTGAAGCATCGATTCCTCTAGAGCCCAGGAAGGCCAAAAAGGTGTCCACAGCAAGAAGGAGCAACCGACGATCAGAATTGTTGATGCCTCTGAGGTATTGAGGCCATTTGAAAGACCTGGCTTTCTTAACTTCTTTTCTAATGTACAAATGAATATGCACAGAATGCAGCCAAGTCTCGACAATTTTTGACCTTTTTGAAACGCTCCAACAGACAAAATGCTGTGGTCGACCACGTTGCAAACGGATCACGTCTATTCTTGTGGATACCCAAAGAAAACTGCCGCTTGACATTTGTTCTGGCCGGTATTCGTGCTCCTAAAGTTGGCCGCACTCCAGAAGACAAATCAGAACCCTATGGTCTTGAAGCACAGCAATATGTTGTAGATCGATGCTTACAGCGCGATGTAAGCTACCCCTCTAACCCGTCTCGGGCGCTCTTTGATGATACATGACTAACTTCTATTTATTCTTTAGGTCGAAATCGAGATTGAAAATGTCGACAAGACAGGTTCATTTATTGGTTCGCTCTTCATCAACGGTCAAAATCTGGCATTATCTCTTTTGGAACATGGTTATGCAACCATCCATGAATACTCTGCAAGTGAATCACAATACTCGAGCCAACTCTTTGCTGCCGAGAGATCTGCTCGCGATGCCAAAAAAGGTCTTTGGAAAGAATATGATGAAGCAGTTGCCGAGCAAGAAGCAGCTGCTGGAGCAGTCGAGGAGAACGTCGCGGCCGGGCCGAGACGGGAATACATTGATGTTGTTGTATCCGAGTATCTGAGCGGATCTCATTTTTACGTGCAAGTTGTGAACGAGGATGTCCCCAAATTGGAAAAGTTGATGGCCGAACTCTCTCACTATCAAAACAGCCGTGCTGGTGCTGGTCCACATCGTCCTCGCGTTGGTGACCTTGTCAGCGCCAAATTCACTGAAGATGATAGCTGGTACAGAGCAAAGGTTCGACGAGTTTCATCAGAAGGTGTGGATGTTCTATACATCGATTACGGCAACGTAAGTAGAAGGAGAAGAAAGTATACGGATGCGATTGATCTTATATTATTTTTCTCTTTTCTTTAGTCTGAAGTATTGCCTACTTCTCGTATCCAGCCGCTTCCCGACCAGTTCAAATCACTGAAGCCACAAGCACAGGAAGCCATCTTGTCCTTTGTAAAGTGTCCTTCTCGCAACGAAGATTACGGCGAGGAGTCCATGGAGCATTTGAAGAACCTTACTGCAGGAAAACAACTGGTGGCCAACGTGGATGGTCGGGATGGCAACGTTTTGTGCCTTACTCTTTACGATCCATCTAGCTCGACGAGCGCAGAAGCGAGCTTGAACCTCGAAATGGTCAGAGATGGCCAGGCACTTGTCAACACCAAAGTTCGCTACGCTGCTGGCAACCAGTCGATCATCAAGTCTTTGCAAGAGGCTCAAGAGGCAGCCAGAAGAGAACGAGTAAGTGGATCAATATCTGTTAAACTCACCCGATTATGATCTAATTCATAATTTGTAGCTCGGTCTTTTCGAATACGGCGACCCTAGCGTGGAAGATCAGCCATTGTAATTAAAGAAAAAAAAGGATTTCAGTCATGTATTTAGCTGGTATACTTTACAACGTTACATTGCTTACTGTCAACCATTGTACCAAAATCTTAAAAAGAAAACTCCACCGTTTTATCCAGATGCACTTCAACTGCCTGATCTTATATAAACATTTCTTGCTATTGCTTGTTTTATTACAGTGATGAATACTTTGGGAACTTGGTATCCTTTGGTAATCCAAAACCGTATGAACCCCACGACAACGTCGAAAAGTAGTCTTCCAACAACTTGTGGCCTTGGTCGTCACCAGCTGCTCCCAACGCGACGTGGAATGGTACAAGATGCTGTAAAAGTTGATGTACTCATTAGCTAGACATCTTTCTAAGCATAACAAAGCATAGCAAAGTATTTCTTTTTTCCTACCTCTGCAGTGGGATGGCATGCGCGAAATTGTGGGTGGTTGTAAAGTGTAGTTGCCGCTTGTTTGCGAGCGTCTCCCTGTAATTCAACTAGTTATTTCACATAGCATGGATACAGATAGTCTATCATTGATCTCTTACCGTCAGACCGCAGGCATATTTTTCCATATCCTTGTCGAAGTCTACTACAAATTGTGGAGTTGGTCTCTGCGCATATGACCAGAGCATACGCAGGTTATGCACAGCACTGCCACTTCCAATGATGACAACGCCTTCGTCTCTGAATATTAAAGTAAATCCCTTTGTTAACACATTGATTGAAGTACTTCACAAATAGAAGAAGAAAGTTTTTTTTACCTCAATGGGGCTAATGCTTCACCCATTTTTACGTGAGAAGACATATCCTCGTGTGCAAAAGTTGATACTTCAACGATAGGGATTTCCTTGTTGGAGTTCATTGCGCGTTTCAGAGGAACCCAAACGCCGTGATCGTTGCCATATTTCTGACCAGCAGCGTCAATGCCTGCCTACAACATACGATGTTGGGTCAGTTAAAAAGCAGTGTACGGGATTTATTGAATGCTTTTAACATACCTTCTTTAGCAAACTGATGACTCGTTCGGCTAAGAGTGGTGAGCCTTGATGATCCCATTTTTCTTCGTAATATCGTTGTGGAAAGTTGTAAAAGTCGTAGATCAGTTCCGGTTTTTGGGATGTATCAACTAATAATAGTGAAAATTGATTAATTTCCTCTGTTTCTCTTGTAGAAGCCCTTTGAATATCGTATAGTATCAATGTACCAAATATGCCATTCTTTCCGGTGCCTTGCCAATGTGCACTGATAATGACGATCGCACTTGGCTTTATTTCCTGTTTGAGATATTTTCCAAACCAAGTGTAAAACTCTCCTGGTTTCCCCTTGTCCTCGAGAAGATTAGGACCTAGCAAATGTTGTCATGTCAAGCAAGAGACATTAGGATTCCAGTATTGTGCTTTAATGTTACCTCCGTGAGAAATGTAGAATACAGGTGCCTTCATGTTATACGGACGAGCTGTTGTAGCTGACAGACAACAGACATTGGCGGCGGATGATCTTTTAAAGCTTCTTGCAACAAACATTGGGGGGAACAGAGCGCGCGGCATTGTCCGAAGCTCCTGGCACTCCGGAAGATCCGTGCGCCTGCGCTTACAAAGCTCTTTGTCATTTTTTACAAAGCATACACATACTAGAGAATGTTAAATTAGTGTAATAGGTGGAATTGCGGTACTTGCTAGACCTACATCGGGATTGTGTATTTGTAAGCAAATGCTAGGGGTTCCAGGCTTCAGGTTCATGTTTCCGAATTTGAAGAAAGGTGATACGGCATTGCTTGAAAAGAAATTGCGGCTGTATCTTGACAATCATAAAGCATACAAATCATCCTTGAATTAAATATTTGAATTCGTGTGGTGGCTTACTATGTGGATGAGGAAGTAGTATATATTGTTCATGTTACCAGTGAAGAGTTAGCCAGAAAGATTGTTTTGTGTGTTTCTTTTATGTTCATCTCTTCTAAACAAACGAAATCAAGCATGGATTGATATTACTGTACAAGAAGGTGTTCATAGCGAGAGTTTATTGTAAAAATATGCATACAGTTTTTGCTTGCAATTAGTAATTAATCAAATGAGCATATACAAGGTTAGAGCAGAAGGATTTTAGCAATGTGACGATAAACGAACGAAAACATTTTCAATCAAATGAGCAGGTCATGTCGTGATATGGGGAAAATGGAATGGGATGGGATATGCACGTGTAAGGTAAAAACGATGTAAAAGATCAGGGTATAAACTTTCAAGAAGAAGGTGAAAATGATGATGATTGCGTATTCGCAGTGCCTTTAGCGTTTTGTTTGTCCAGCAAAAGCGTACGGAGCCATTTGATCTCTTGCTCCAACGTCTTGACGCGTTCTGTCAACTGTTCCGACTTTTGAGTCATTTCGAGAACCGTTCTCTGCATAGCTTGTTCTCGCATTTTCTTCTTCGACGCGAAAACGCGCACTGGCAGCAGTGTTCCGGCGTCGTTTATCTTGCTCCTTGTCGAGATCATCCGCAGAACGTTTACGATTATCGTTGTTGCTGGGTGCAATTACTGTCGGAGGGGGTAGAGGTAAAGGTACCAATGTGGTGGATGATGAGGGATCCACTTTTGGGAGCAAAAGTCGGGGACCGCCGCCTGATCGAACAGGGTGCTGCTGTTGTGCAGATTCCAGAACAGGAGGGTCAATGTTCAATAAACTTGTCCAATCGATATCATTTTTGCGTTCCTCGTGTGGATATTCAGATTGTCCTTTTGATAAAGTTGGAGTATCCAATACAGCCGAACCAGGAGTTGTGTCAAACGTGAATTGTGCATTGGTCTTTTTCGATCAAAAGTTGAGAAAAAAAAGTTTTCATGTAGAAAAAGTGGCAGCTGACATAATTACCCAAAGCGCAAGATCGTCGTCCGTTGGTGGAGGTACTTCAGTCAATGCTGTCAACGCTGGAGTATCATAAGTGAGGGCTTCCAAAAGTGGATCGAACAGAGATGAGGAGTTGGACATGTCCTAGAATTTGTAAAGAAAAAAAGAAATATCGGAAAGAAGCGTAGTTGCCAACTGAGTGTCCTGTCGCTTTTTGAAGAAGGCCGCTGCTGACAAATGCGTCAGATTGCGCACTGCCTCGTCTTTTTACTCTTTTGGGAAACGTCGTCATACCCGATCCCTGATTACTAATGCGCCTCCTCTTACAAATACCAACATTCTACAGAACAGAGAAGACAAATTAATATGCAAGCTCCTTGCTGCGGTTGCCACTGACATTCCCAGCTCTCCAATACGGTCACGAGGTTGCATCAAAAGCCCAAAGGCCAGCTAATGGATAATTTCTATCTCATTGCAAAAAATCAAACAAGGGTATCCTCCGAGGAGAGCTCTGAAATAACGAAAGAATGACGTTAAACAGTATAATAGTTAGTTTAATCATGAGCTAAGCATACAGCAGATGGTAGTAACTACATAAAGCCCATGTACCTGCATTTTTCTGATTTATTTCGTTATATATATATCTATTGTCTCAAGTTTTCTAGTAATAGCTTTGCTAACCAGGACCGCCACCAATCTAACGGTTATCAATATGTGCGCTACAAAGTTACGTATGGCGCATTATATTTATTCGTCGTTGCTGTAAGCGCTTGTACAGTCGCGCCTTGTTCGGGCTTCCATTTTGC
>KK100130.1:173290-202336 GCA_000611695.1 Rhizomucor miehei CAU432 | reverse complement strand
TTCTAGCAGAGATATAGATTGACGCTAGCCGTCAATGTAACTTCAACTAGCGACTTTTGTTGAGCGGAGAAGAGGATAAGCGACGAATTCACCGAGCTGGCGTGAGAAACCACAATCTGGAAAGAATCGGGGCAGTATCCAGGTCCCTTTTGCATTATTTCACGCTATGCTGCTCCTACGCTGTACGCCGCTGTCTCGGACCCAACTTTGGCGCAGCGCGCACTCCGTGGCGACAAAGAATTTGTATCGGAGCAGTCGTTTCCCCACAAAGCTTAGCAACCACAACACTCTCCACAGACTTTACGTGACAATGCCCCAAGCCGACCGTCCCATTAGAGTATTGACAGGTACAGTCTCGACTTATACATCCGGGCACCTTCTAATATATCATACTGACTCGCTCTTGCGCGTTTCTTCTATAGTCGGCACTGGTGCTGTAGGCGCAATTTACTCATGGCGCCTGTCAAAAACTTGCAATGTCACTACCGTTTGCCGTTCGAATTACGAACAGGTCAAGAAGGAAGGTTTTGATATTGATTCGAAAAAGTTTGGCAGAGAAACGTTTGTGCCTGACCAGGGTAAAGTAAAAAAGAAAATTCATGCCTTGGTAATGACGATCTGCTAAATGCTAGATACTACGCATCAGTGGTCAACTCCGTCCCTAGCGAACCGTTCGATTATGTTGTTTGCACCTTAAAGGCCTTGCCAGACGTATACAATGTCGCAGATATCATTGCGCCGGCCGTGACCAAGGGAAAAACCTCGGTTGTGCTTATCCAGAACGGTCTCGGTAAATGCTAAAAAGAAGAATATGATTTATGGTATCTAAGCAACCGAGGGACTGATCCAACTTTCATTCAGGCGTTGAGGAACCTATTGTTGAAAAGTTTCCAGATACACCCATTGTCTCTATTGTAGCTTACATAGGCACATCCCAGCTAGCACCTGGAAAAATCAAGATGGTTGGTGACGAGTCACTTGTTGTAGGAAATTATCTTCCATCTCCCGTCGATGCCAACAAGGAAATCGACCAATTTGTTGACCTCCTACGTAAAGGAGGCTGTACGGTGCAGCGTGTAGAAGATGTAGAACGCGTCCGCTGGCAAAAACTGTTTTGGAACAGCACCTTCTCACCCGTCTGCGCCATAGCTCGGATGAACACTACAGAGATTTTGGCAAACGAGCAAGCCATGACGACAGTCAAGAAGCTCATGTCTGAAGTTATCCAGGCTGCCAATGCTATGGGCTATGACTATAATATTGAAGAACAAATGGAAGCCATGATAGAAAGGACTCGAGCAACTGCAATGGATTACAAGGTAAACAGTGGATGAAGAAATATCGAAACTACTCGAGTACTTATTATTATTTCCTTTTAGCCATCCATGTAAGAAAGACTTTAAGGTGTCCAATATTGCAGCAAAGAAAGAACTAATAGTCCTATTAAACTTAGGCTCCTGGATCTCGAACGCGGTCAACCCATGGAAGTCGATGTCATCTTGGGCACACCTCTTAGACGAGCAAAGGCAAAGGGATTGAATGTACCCAGTCTGGAACTGATCCATGATCTTTGCCGTGCCATTAATGCTCACACTTTAAACAAGAAGAAATAATCTTTTTATGTAAATTTGAATAAACTAAAGAGTAAAAAGTATTATAATGTCCTAGAAAAGATTTTATACATGAACATATATGTTTGATATCTACAGTATTCATTAAACTACTACTTATATACTATAACCTTCATTACGAGCTACACGTTCCAGTCTGAAAATATACTGATAGCAATCATTTTCAGGATCTGTCATGACTCCAAACACGAATGGTAAGGATGATTTATAGGTCGAATGATGAGATAGAGACTTGATATTTGTCCCGCGAATAATCTGCTCTCGTTTGCCCTACACATCTACTGGTTCAATTCTTCATCACAGGAAACCTTGTATATCTTTGATCTCTTACCGTATGGATATTTCGGACTTCTATAAAAGTATGCTCAAACGCGAGGACATAAGGGTATATGAATGCAAAAGCTTCAGGAGACGCCTCCCACTCGATAAGAAAGTCCGGACGAACGCGATTGCCATGACCGTTTATGAAGAATGCAAATTCTGTGGTGAAGCGGATGAATAGGTATTGTACAACGAAAGCTTCAAAAGCATCTGATGACTTACCGTCATAGCACAATAAATGTTCGCCTTGAGGTGTACGGAATAACGGAATATGCTTCTGCTGGTTCTTGATGTTCATGGCTTCCTTCTCGCGGTCTGTGATGAAACTTAGATGCGGATCTTCCATGTTTAAGAGACCTAATAATAATAATAATAATAATAATTCCTGCGTTATATGCGAGAAGAGAAAAGACAAGGAGAAAAAAAATTTAGATCACTTACGTCTTGAAGTTGTATTCATTCGGGTACCCTTCATATCGACTATTTCAACTCCTCTTGCTGTTGTGAGGAACATCTTGGTATGCGTCAGCTCGATGTCCCAAACTTCGCTAGGGATAGAGCACTGTTTGAAACGTTTAGGTGGCAAATCAAGCGGTGCCGGTATATCAGCCCCTTGATCTCCACGATGCCGCCTATTGTATTCTTCAAGACCAATCGCTTCAAATACATTGATGGTCGTTTTCAGAGTGGTTATCCTTGGCACACATACTAGTGTTCGACCGACACAAGGAGCAGCGTGGAAGAACGGTACTTTCGTAAGAATTTTGCGGCGCTGTGGTCGGTCGCGAGGGTTGCCATTGACAACGTGTAATGGATACTCCCAGAGAACCTTATCTGCGAGGACAAGCAACTTTTGAGCATGTTCCAATGCCTGGACCTGTGTGACGCGTTCAATGGCCAGCACTCTACGCGGCTTGCTCGAGACTCTGGTGTGACCAACATAGATGCCATGATCCGTTGCCAACACATATTGTCTTCCATTATCTGCAAAGAGTGAATTGTTAATATGTATTTATCCTCGTCTCATTCAGTTACTTACTGAATGTCGACATGTGGTTTATTTTGCAGTCAACAAAAAACTCATAACGGATTATCGCAGGCGAGGCATTAAAGATGGAGAACTTCCTATCTCTCTCTTCTTGAAGAGCTTGTACTGTGTCGAACCAAAGTTTACGTGTAGCCTGAGACGGGGTGTATAAGGTAAAGTGCTCGCTATCCTTTCGCCCAAGATGACGAAAAACAATAGGGAAGCCGTTCTTCGAGGAAGAGTTTGCAGCCGCACTTGTTACAGTTGTGCTGTCCGTAGAAGTGCGCAGCGGCATGTGCGCTCCTGTACTAGCTGCATGACCGCCAGGAATGTAAGGCAATATGGAATTGGCTCTTCGTGTGCGACCAGGCTCCGTCTCAGAAAGGACCAAGAGATCTATCGGTATAGGCTAGCAACAGCCCAGTCCAAAGCGGCTTTAGCCTTTTCTTTCCTAGTGCATTGAAAAAAAGTGAAGAAAAACCTTACCACTCGCTGAATTGTATAGTGTCTGTCAGCATTTTCCACCTTTACTTTGGCCACAACCAAGTAATGGTCGAACAAAATGATCTCGAAACCTGCTGACTCCGGGTTGGATGATTTGCGTAGAGTATCTTGAAGTTTGATCTCCCGTTCCTGATCCAGCAGGCGAAGATCCTGTGTTTTAGACATGAAGTTAGAAAGAGCATCCTTGACTAGATTAATATTATTGATACTTGCCACAGCATCTGTCTTTTCTCTAAACCTTAAATTTTGATGTATGCATCGCAGATCGAACCTGTTCTTGCGCCTACCGGTCTCTGCATTCATTCTGTTCATGAGATCTGTTATCTTTTCAATAAATTCGGGGATTGCGGTCTTGTCTGGGTTGTCATCCGGCGTGTACTTGAGGATTTTATTAAGGAGTAGGGTATACTGGCCGGCTCGCGTGGTTGGGCGTGACAGATATCCTTTGATAGGCATCCCCAAAGAAGAGGGGTGTGCTTCCGTCGCCTAAAGTTTGCAGATCATCATGTATCAGGCATATTACTCTGTTGATACAAAGTTCTAGCAGTCCTGCTGGCTCTTACATTAACAAACTTTTCAAATTCAGGATTTACGCTTCGTTCGTGCTCCATGGCGTATCGCGAGTCCCACTGATTTGCGCTGTACTTGATAAGTGGGTCAAAACGGTCGACAAACTGTAGCAAGATGTCTCCAATATGCGGTACAACTGGATGCTCTTGCTGACGTTGGTGAAAAGCTTCTGTAAGTTCTGCATGTGGGACATGTACTTCCATTATGTTTGCAAATGCGGCTCGGATAAACGCATCCCGTTTGCGTTCGTCCGGAATAATGTTACTGTTACTGATAGGTAATATCCATTTCTGCCCCCCAGTTCCTGATGTTAAGGTATCATGAAAAAGACTTGCAGTTCTTGTCACATACCTCATGGACGTATTCCATGTCTCTTACAAAATTATCTTCGGTTTGGATAAGTTCAAATATGGCCTCCTGCCGCTTACGTTCTTCGTGGGAGACAGAGTTAAGCACTTTTGGAGAGACTGTATCCATCCAAAGCAATCTAGGGCGTATATATTCGTTCTCAGAGGATCTAGTGGATGTAGGATAGATCGCAACTCCAGAATCTTCGCTTTCTTGTCGTTCACGATGTTGCTGTGAGAAAAGAAGTTATGTAAATACATATGTGAGCGGAAAAAAAACTTGTCAATTGATACAAACACATACCTTTTGCTCTTCTACAAGCTTTTTGGGACAAGAAGGACTGTAGCATGGCTCTCGGCTTACTGCACACGTTGATGTATAACAGCGAGTCAATTCTGTAAAAACGCCACTGGCGAAAAGTTCGACATCTTGTTGCTGCAACGATGCAAGCGAGAGACGAAAACGATAGTTTTGAGGGTTGTGTCTGACAAGTAACGAAGAGGCGCTGTCGTGATCGCTGTTGTTACTTTCCATGCTGCTGACCGTCAATGTACCAGATGATGGCGCATTCTGGCTCAGGACTGAAAGGAAATGTTCATTGAATTGATAGATCTCAGAGTTGCTATCTATCAACCTCTTTTCGTAGCTAACGTCATGAAATAGTCGCTGATTTTCCAATGCTCGACCCAGGCGCAGCGCCAATCTTCTGTCTTTGGTGTGAGCAATCTTCATGAGCTTGTCCTACCATCAATTTTTTCAGCCAAATAGCTGCATGCATTAAAGGATTACAGACAACACGACACTTGCCACAATTTCTCGACCATCGACACAGCCTCTGTATTCAATTCCGTTTTTGGTTCGGTTCTGGAGTGGAATTCGTTGCCAGAGCTCCAATGCAACCGCGGACATAAGAGCGGGGTATACTGCTCGCATTGAGCTCCTTCTACGCGCTGCTGCCTCTGATCGAGTGCCAGTGTTGTCGATGCCGTTCACAGCGATGGAAGGCAGAGAACTTCGGCTCTGATCAACGTCTTCGTATGACTGACTCATATTTACGGTCGAATACATGCTATTATTGCTCATTGAGTGCCGCAGGCTGCTACTTGTGCTGAGGCTTCCTTGACGATAATGGGCTAGTCGTTGACTCATTTTGGTGGTAGATAAATGTGGTGGAGGTAAAGGAGGGGGTTGTGGTGCACCTCTTTGAAGCTTTATTTTCATACAGGATTCTGCAAAATGGAAGAAGAGAGGAAAAAGAATGGTTGCATATGGATTTGGTGCCTGCGCCTCCAAAATCAAGGAAGGGGGATCCTGCTCTGTATCACCTTGCCCTTTTGGACTTACCACAATTGTCATGCTGAAAAACGGCTACCCAAATTTCTCACTCTTATTCTAAAAGGAACAGAATGCTGCGACACATTGGTATGCTGCAGTGGGCTTCTTTTGCAAAGCTCATACGCGCCATCCTCCCACCCTCTGTGAACACTTGCTTTTGCTGCTGCGTTGGATAAGCTTTTCATTTTTCAACATGAACGAAGCCATAGAAGTTTTCCTATGTTGATCTTTTGCGCTCATGTGCGTCCACCATGTTCTATGGACTGCGCACCTTGCCAAACACAAATATGTGGGTCATTCTGGAAAGGATCAGCAGTTTTTGAGCGATTTTATTTCCTGAAGCCAGGTGACAGGTCATTGGACCCGACAGTTATGTTCAAAGCTAATAGTGATTTGTGCGCCGCCATGTTTATACTGCTCAGAAAGCTGCTACGAGGTGTCACGAACAGTCAGAGGATTTGCTCCATATGGAAGTAACTAGTGTGGCTGGTAACGATATGCTTTGAAGACTTATCGCGCAATAGAATCTAATAGGACGTCTCCTCATTCAAAGAGCGAGATATCGCAATGGATGGATCAAGCCATTGGCGATAATCATAGTTTCGAAATAATTACAAGTTACACTACTCATCTGCAGAACAAGGCGTCCTACGATACCACAAGAAGAAGATGCAGATGAGGGACAACAAGTTTGGAAAAGAAAAGAACCAGGCAGGCTCTAGACAAACTAGTCCATGAATCAGTTGTTCTCAAACCATCTCTTTGTAAGCAAAGCAGAACATAAAAGGAACCCTGAATACACAAAATATACGCAAACCAGTGCACATGCGCCCTTTCCAAGAGTATCGACTCCTGAATTTTTGTTGCTAAATAGCACTAATCGTGCCTTTGATGCCTCTGTAATCAGTCTTTAATCCACGTTTTTACCAAGTTTATAAGGCTTGCCAAAGGTTCGCTAAGTGAACAAATGGATTACAGGTCTGCTTCGCTATAGCCTTCGTTTCAAATAGAGGTGGCTTTGTTTGGAGAAGGTACGTCACGTCAGAAAATATTTGATTGGCCTAAGTCCCGTACTCTCGTTTTCTCCCTCTTTTGGTCCTTGTATTGACGCCATGTGAGTTGAAGTACCATGTTATTAATTCTGCCTTCTGTCGCTTGCATTCGCTCGGCTCTGCTGCAGTTTTGGAATTACGGCCTTTCATCAACCATCTCGACGGTTAAATGAAAAAATTTTTCCCACACGGTTGACAAAGGCACCATTTGCAAGTATGCTATACTACGAACGTAGCAAAGTCGTCTTGCATTAGTATTTGGAACGCAGCTTTCAGCCTTTCAGAGATTGAGAAATAGCGACAGAGAGCTAGCATTGTGTGTAAATACGCAAGCAAATAACGCTGACCTTTTTTTGTTCTTTTGTTATTCAATAGGGTCAACTTGCGCACCCAGAAACGTTTGGCCGCCTCCGTCCTCAACTGCGGCAAGAGAAAGATCTGGTTGGATCCCAACGAAGTCAACGAGATCTCCAACGCCAACTCTCGTAAGTAATTTTTAATTGATTTGCAAGTATCTTGTGCGAATCGTATATTGATGTCTTTTTTATCGTTTAGGTGCCAACATTCGCAAGCTTGTCAAGGACGGTTTGATTATCCGCAAGCCCGAGATCAGCCATTCCCGTTTCCGCGTCCGTGAGCGCAATGCTGCTAAGCGCTTGGGTCGCCACATGGGTATTGGTAAGAGAAAGGGTACTGCCAACGCCCGTATGTCCACCCAGGTTCTCTGGATGAGACGCATGCGTGTCCTTCGTCGTCTCCTCCGCAAGTACCGTGAAGCCGGCAAGATCGATAAGCACTTGTACCACACCCTTTACCTCAAGTCCAAGGGTAACGGTTTCAAGAACAAGCGCGTCTTGATGGAATACATCCACAAGGCTAAGGCAGAGAAGCAGAGAGCCAAAACCCTCAACGAACAAGCTGAAGTTCTCCGTGCTAAGAACAAGGCTCTTCGTGAGCGCCGCAGGGATCGCGTTGAAGCCAAGAAGGCTGCCGCCACCGGCGAACAATAAACTTTGTATTGACATGGACCATTTGTTTTTGAAGAATAAAAAAGCCCATCTCAGTACAGTGTGCTTTTGGATTGAAGAACGGGGGTTTTCTTGCTTGTTTCCTGTTTATTGTTATGCTTTCGTCGTTGGGAATGACTCGGTTCAGGATCCCCTTGCTCAGGGCGTCAACTGAACCGAAACGTCTGTACTCTAGCAGATCGTCCGAGATCGAGATTCGAAAGTACACAGCACTGCAGATCTGGCACCATATGTACAAGCAAGGGGTAACATCCTTGCAAGATATGACAAACTTATCAAAATGACTCCGAGAAAACTCGATGAAAGATACTTTGTAGACTAAGGCCAGGTCAAGGTAAGAGTAAAATTTCGTTACCTTGGAAACTACAACCATACTGACAGAGTTTGCATAAAGGCTGGACAAGACAACAATGGATGGCACACGGAAATAGCTCATAGGATAAAACAGTTCAAAGGAACCCAACGCTGTAGTCGAATCATTGCTGATACCCGAACTTAAACGTTCCACGCTGTGCGTTTCATCACAAATAGGATGCTCGCTAAGGTGCAGCTTTGCCATACAGGAACGCAAAAGCTCTTGCGAAAACTTGGCGGCAGGAGAAGGTAAATAAAACTGGTGGACATGAAAATTACAGGTTTATCAAACTAAATAGTTGATCCTAGTGGTGGGCCAGTATATGATAACCGCGCATCGTTCAGGCAATTTCCCATTGAATACAAACGAGCGAGCTGTCTCCAATATGGTGTTTATGGGCCAAGGAGAGCCATTGTACAACTGGAGATACTTGAAAATATTATCTGCAATTTGCAGTTATATTTTTTTTGCACAGACCGAGGAGCAAGTCCAACAAGACATGGGACCAAAGGCCACCGTCAACATTGTGCCTCAGCGCATCTTCCAGGCAACCGCCCCACCAACTCGATCATGTTCCAAAAGTTGAATCCCGCCATCTTGGGTGTCTTGACTGCCATGTATGAACACAAGAATTTTGTCCAAGTGGTTATCTAGACATCAACTTGTTCGACCAATGGGGTGTCGAGCTCGAAAAGCACTTGGCCAAGGCCATCTTGCCCGAACTCGGCCAGGAAGGACAAGTCAACACTCACGATACTTCTACCAATGGTCCCATCAACTTTTACAAGGCTCATAAAAGGTCCTACTTGTAATATTGTCGCTTCATTCCACATTCATCGCTCTCAATAACTCACCTTAAAGAAATCTTTGCACTGTTCTTGGCTTCTTTTCAGTATTTATTGCTGAGCAATTTGATATGATTTGATATGAGTAAGTGATGTTACCAGGCTAAATTTGTTCTTGCTGAGAGAGGTCTTGGAACTGAAATCAATTTCTTTATTGATATTATTATCTGATGTACTTGCTTTCCATACAATCTGTGGTTGCCGAATACTAGTAGTTTCACAGCATCTCTAGAAAGACGGTATCAAGCGTTGCTAGAGGACGAACAATGTTTCAAAAGCAATGGTTGCACAGAAGTTGCCGCTGCATGAGAGTCGGACGGATCCATTCCGTAACGCGGCCACCACTTTCATTCTTTGCGACTAACAAGAACTTATTACGCCGATTGGCGATGGTTGTTGACGCTGCGACCATTATACCCAAAATGCTAAATGCTTGGTTTGTAGCTTTCTACTTATAGTCCTCAAGGCTCGAACTACCAAATTAGAGACCGCTTAACTTGGAAATCCCACGGTCGACGTGACCATTCAATACACTCAGTACCTTCTAGCAGAGATATAGATTGACGCTAGCCGTCAATGTAACTTCAACTAGCGACTTTTGTTGAGCGGAGAAGAGGATAAGCGACGAATTCACCGAGCTGGCGTGAGAAACCACAATCTGGAAAGAATCGGGGCAGTATCCAGGTCCCTTTTGCATTATTTCACGCTATGCTGCTCCTACGCTGTACGCCGCTGTCTCGGACCCAACTTTGGCGCAGCGCGCACTCCGTGGCGACAAAGAATTTGTATCGGAGCAGTCGTTTCCCCACAAAGCTTAGCAACCACAACACTCTCCACAGACTTTACGTGACAATGCCCCAAGCCGACCGTCCCATTAGAGTATTGACAGGTACAGTCTCGACTTATACATCCGGGCACCTTCTAATTGACACGCGCCCAAAGAAGGCTGCTACTCGCTTCCTCCAAAAGAGCATTTGCAGTCAAGAGCAAAGTACCAGACGACAGTAAGTTCAGTTCGCTGTCAACAGTGAGTTTGCTGATCAGCACAAACCGACATAACTGAATGTCACAGGCAAGGTCTTGACACTACATACGATCAACCCGCTCGTAAAGTTGGCCGAGTATGCAGTGCGTGGTGCCATACCCATGCGCGCAGAAGTATTAAACGAGGCAAGTCATCCTTAGATATTTTGAACTTTGACACTGACAGGTTCCTTACGCCACAGCGACTTAAACGAGGCGACAGAGAAGGACTGAACTTTGACCGCGTCGTCTCCTGCAATATTGGCAATCCACAGCAGCTGGCGCAACCTCCCATCACATTTTTCCGTCAAGTAGCTTCTCTCTGTGAGAACCCAACATTGCTTGCACCTAAACATCGCGCGGCCCTGCTACAGCTTTATCCACAGGACGCCATTGAACGCGCAGAGTTATTGCTAAAGAACATTGGCAGCATCGGTGCATACTCTCACTCAAAAGGCGTGCCATATATAAGAAGAAATGTTGCCAAGTTTCTCGAACGCCGCGACGGATACCCTGCCGACCCGGAACATATCTTTTTGACTCAGGGCGCGTCTGCTGCCGTACAGATGGTGCTCCAGATAATGACGCATGATGCCTCGACAGGCATAATGATGTGAGTTATTTATATATCTAAGGCTGTAATGTGCTATATGATGCTTACGCACCACGTAAACAGCCCTATGCCACAATATCCGTTATACTCAGCGACACTTACACTTGAAAACGCCACGGCAGTACCTTATTATCTTGACGAACGAAACGCCTGGGCAATGGATCTCAAGAGCTTGCGAGAGTCGCTGTACGAAGCTCGATCGGATGGTATTGACGTACGTGCGCTTGTTATCATCAATCCAGGCAACCCGACTGGCCAGTGCTTATCGCTGGAGAACATGAAAAAAGTTATCGAGTTCTGCCACGACGAGAGAATTGTGTTACTGGCGGACGAAGTGTATCAAACGAACGTGTATATGCCAGAGGAGCGTCCTTTCCACAGTTTCAAGAAAGTACTGCGATCCATGGGCGACGAGTTCCAGCGGATGGAATTATTCTCTTTCCACTCAATCTCAAAGGGTATGGTCGGCGAGTGCGGACGACGAGGCGGATACGTGGAATGTGTAAACGTCGATGACGATGTACTAGATCAACTGTACAAGCTTGCCTCCGTTTCCTTGTGCCCGAATGTTCACGGCCAAATTATGGTTGATCTCATGACAAACCCTCCGGTTGAAGGCGATCCATCCTATGAATTGTATCAGCATGAAATGAGCTCAATTTTCGAGTCATTGAAGCGTCGCGCTAGCAAGCTGGCTGCATGCTTCCGCAGCTTGGAGGGAATGTCATGCAACGACGCGTACGGAGCCATGTATGTCTTCCCGCAATTGCGTATACCAAAGAAGGCTATCGAAGCTGCCAAGGAAGCCAAGATGTCTCCCGATGCATTCTATGCCACCGAGCTGCTGAATAATACTGGTGTCTGCGTCGTTCCAGGTAAAGCTTATGACTCAAAGATTCAGGGTTGAGTTACAGTATATAACTCCCTTTCGCTAGGTTCTGGATTCGGACAAGAAGCTGATACTTGGCACTTTAGATCAACGTTCTTGCCCCAGGAATATCTTTTTGATGAATTCTGCGCCCGCATCAAAAAATTCCACCAAGAGTTCATGGATAAATATCGAGACTAAATGAAAGAAAAATTTTATTTTTCTTTCCTAAACTCGACTTCAATCTGGGCAATTCCAACTGGTTCTCCAGACTAGCAGCACCGTCGACGGTCATTTAAACATGTCCTCACAATTTCCTTCATTGAAATATAAAAGCTCACCTTTTCATCGTATTCTGCCCATTCTCCTTCGGTGAGGTCAATATCTTGGAAAGGCGTCTCTGATTCTACACCTTGAGCTTCCCAAGGTTCCTTTTTTGTAGAGATTTTGGTGAGCATGACCATTTTGTATCGCTTGCCTCATATGGCCCATCCTAGATACACTTACTCTCGGTTGAAAATCGACGAGTTCGAGACCGCGGCAATCAAATACCGCAATCTTTTGAAATTCGCCACTCTTTTCTGCTACGTATGGTTGTACTTTGAAACCGGAATCGAACTCTGAAATGTCACGACGACAAAATTTGTGAGTACCAACGCTCTTATTATATTGTCATGATCCTATATATACTTACGAGCTGTTCCTTCTCGTTTGCAAAACTTGCAGCGCATGACGAGGTTGGCAGTGCCTCTAGAGTTGGACATTTCAACTTCTTCCTAGATCGCGTTTTCTGTGTGTGAGACAATACTGACAAACTTGCATAAACTCCCCTTCTTTTCCTCTCTCACAACATACTTGTTGGTTAAAAGATATCCAGTTCTCGTCAGTTTCGCGGCAGCTACCGCACTGGATCTATAGTCGTGAAAACATAGTTGAGATCTACGAGTACTCGCGCGCGCGCGTGTGCTTCAATCACACGTACCTTGAAGTGCCATTCGTAACCGGAAGCAGATCGCAGGTTGGTTACGTTCTCGAGATCAGCTTTCAAAAAAAGCGCTAGTTTCTTGTTGGAGCTGTGAGCAGCTGCAACTAAGTTATTACAAAGCTGGCAGGACTTACAACCATGGTATGTCAAGGGAAAACCCAGTTTGATCTTCGAGCGACTCTTTCAATGCGTGTCAAACTCCGCCCGAGGGACGCGCGTATAAGTACTGCCCTCCAGCCAGCACACCTCTTTTTCCTTTTAGTAAGCGTCGCGAGCTGAGGTCGAGGTGGGCAGTTGGTGTGCTGGCATCAGGACTCGTTCCATCCTTTTTCCCCTTCCCTTCCCTTCCCCTTTCCTTTTCTTTTGGAACTTGGAGCAAAGGAAGCCTACGGGCTGTCTGTACCCTGAATTAGTCCAAGTGGCTAGATCTTTTCAACATCAAGTTCACTGGAGCTCCAGTCACTGGGTTTTTCCCCAACGGAACTATCTAGGCTCTGTTTCAAGTGGTGGATCCCGCTGTCGACTACGGAAGACAGCAGATCTTCAGCAACCTTTGGAAGCTGTTGATCATGTGGGTACTTTGCCTTCTGCTCTCCCAGTGTGCTGCTGTCTGGACCGCCTCAGTCCCGTCAATTCAACGGTGTTTCTATGCGCGACTACAGTTTCCTTGTGTTTCTGTACGGTCGGGACTCTTTCACCGGGTTTGTGGCTCTTCCCTAGAGAGTTCACAGATGAACAGAAAGGAGGGTGCGTGAGTTCGCCGGGGGGCTGCTGCACGTACAACCCTGTACCGCTTGTCGAGGGCAACGCCAATAAGCCCCGTTCAGACAACTGCAGGTCTACTTTTGTGGATATATATGGGGATACTCGAAATATTCGTTTATCCCACAATTTTTGGCGCCCCTTCGGGCTGGGAACTGATAGTGCCGCCTCTTCGTGGTGGTTCCTGGATACGTCGTTGGACTTTTCAACGTGAACTAAACGGCACTTTTATATCAGAAAAATTAAAATGAATTTATACAATAAAGTCTCCTTTACATTTTGCCTTCAACTGTTTTAACTGTATAATGGAAAGAGATGGTTGTAGAGTTTCAAGGTGATCATTGGGAATCACCAAGTTGTGTTTGTCCCGCCCTTGGCAATCTTGATTTGCTCTGGGACGTATCTTCTGTACTTGCCACGAGGAGCTCGTTTTCGGCGTGTTTGAGAAGTTGCGTTGTTGACCGGTGGTCTTGGTGCATTCTGCTTACAGGCACTTTGGTTATTAGCATCGTGATTGCTGATATCTTCGTCCATCTCTTCATTGGACTCTGCCGACACCGAAGACAACCTGGAAGATCTTCTCTCTTCTGTAATATAGACGCGACGCGACTTTGATGGTTGCTCTGATAAACTCGACCATTGCTTGGAGTCTTCATATTGGCCCATCTCTTCGTATTCGTAGTCGACATCAATATCTTACATCGAAGGAAAGCCATTTTGTTCCGTCTCCTCTTGAGGTTGCTCAATCATAGCATCGTGTGTCGCGGATTGGCTGGCCAGTTGATAAGCTTGAGCGTTTCGATATGTGTCCGGCAAATTCGCCTGTTCAGTGGCATCCCAGTTGGATGACATAGTCAACCCATTTTGGGCATCCAGGTGCGATGGATACGTGTTAGTGCGATGTAAGTGGATCCGTACCTGATATTTACCTGAAGGTATGAATTCTCTTTGTGTCAGCACCGTGTTAGTGTGCTCATCAGCTTGATTAACGTCGTAGTCTTCTGTTTGAACAGGATATTGCATGTGATCGAGTAGAGGATGTACTGGCTGATTTTGGATGTCTGCAGAAAACATGTCGATTATATCTTGCAGGGGATTTGCAGGAGCAGGTGACATAGATCCTGCTATTATCAGTGGGAATGAGATCGGTATGTACAAGTGTTAAGTTCGTGAATCCTGACCTGTTGGTTGGACCGCTTCTGAAGGAATGCTCAACTTCAAATCTTCGGGTGCACGAGCGTGGTGGGAATTTATCGTAAATACACGTCCAGCCATCCTTGTCGGATAAGGGCGTCCTTGTAGCTGGATACGGTTGGTAGGAGCAGCTTGTCCTTTCCTTCCAGACGAGTCTTCCTCTTCCCAAAGAAGCCGCAAATTTTTTGGACAGCATGCGTCAGAGAAAGGAGTGCCTTGGCCGACTCCACATCCTTGGACGGTACCGCTACTGTTCGTACGGCTGCTATTTCTTTTAGCTTTCGCTCGGCTTTTCGGCATACGTATTCCGATGAAGTGAAAGAAGCTGCAGAATAAGAATTCTGGCAACTTTCTATATATAACATTCTGACGCTTTTGAAACGATCATGAAACATCGGACGATGCTGAATCAATAACAATGCATAAACATAACAATTCTACACGATACTGACTGTTAACTGGAATCAATATAGGTGGATCTCCAATCTTTCATGCAATGAGTTTTACATGTCGAATACTGTATCCATCATGAATATATGGCACTTTTGAGTTACAATTTCTGTTCGGTTACATAATGGAGTCTATGCAGACTAAAATTTAGATTGTTTACTTTGGCTGGGCCCGATAAGCGCCACAAATACAACAGTGGCACACTCTCTTCTTATCTCTCTACCCATCGCTCCACTCGCCAGCTATCATAGATACGAATACGTAGCAATTTCTTAGCACATTAATAATATGCTCCAGAGCTTCTTCACATCAAGTTGTTGTTTCTTTAATATCTTTGTGACTAACGTCAACCAATATAACAATTGACGCCAGTATTGAAAAGACAGCCAATCATCTTGCTCCCAAATGTAAACCATTTTGCTCAAAAAAGCAAATTATCTTTGCTGAAAGCACAAAGTTCTGAAAGAATGCGCAAGCTTTCCCAAGTTGTCGCAAATCATCCTTCGCCGTGACGCAAAATTTCGATGATCTGCGCCAACCATCCTTCAACTTAGCACCAACTTTTGGCTGTTGGCGCCAATTCTAGGTGGAAGCACTGTATCATTATTAGTGATTTTTGCACTAGCATTTGAGATCTTTTGCGACTTACATTGGCAATATTTACGGAAGCATGTGGACCCGGCGCAAATAGTCACCCCGAGTGGCATCAACACAAAATGGTGAGTCATTGGCTCTGAATCCATATAGTTTCGTTGCTTACCACTCCAAATTAAAGCAATGAGTGCTCGACAAGATCTATATCTGTGTGCTCCGTACTTACGAAATCACAAATGATGTGAGGTAATGTCCGTGCCTTTCACGGATGCCTTCTCAGCACCTGGTTCTGCTGTACTAATCAGTAATAAGAATCGAAATACGAAGAGGACCTTACCGGTGTGAGAGGTTGGGTTTTTATTTAGCTCCAAAAGTGCTGAATTTCGTTGACATGATGGCTTTGTTCCGTGCAACATTTGACTCGCGCCAGATAACGCAATGCATTTTCACTGCAAGCTTGTCGCGGCCTTGCGTCGCCTGTCCAGTCGTGTAAAGAATGCAATTCGTGTTTGTGCATAAACTTCGTCAACCACCAATGATTTAGGTGCTTTCTTTATGGTCACTAGCAATCTACGTTCAGTGTATCCGGTACGGTGACAGTATTTATCTCATCAACACCGCGAGCAATGCGAGCAAAGTTGTAGATCCAGAGTCCTGTCGAGTCTCCAAACTTCTTTTGCAAACACTCAAGAGAATATTGCCTGCATAGCGAGAATTATGAGCGAGAACCGGTCGAGATATACATGGCATGTCCTTTTCGAAGAAATACAATGGTATGAGACATCAGAATATATGCCGACCAGTTGAGGCATTTTCTTACACGGTCGCTTTTATATTGTTGCCTTACATATACGGCAGCAGCCAGCAGACGAGGCCAGAAATTAGGTTCTTTTGCAGGATTTATACCAAGTCAAGACGGGAAGATCGTCGTCAACTCCTCTGATTTTCCACTCTAATGACGTAGCAGATAATTCAAGCGCGTTTTTCACTTCCATCATTGCCATCATGCACCCCGAACTTATTGTACGCTCTGACCGTGCCGAGCTCTATGGCTCGCCGTCCGTGACACTAACGTTCCTCACCGATAGTGAGTGTCATAGTGGTTCGAAAAAAATGCGTGTACCCACTGTACCTGGAACTCTAAGGGCAAAAATTATCCATCTGCTACTGTATCTCCTTCTCTCGCTAAATCAACTCCCGGGCCAACACAAGAATATGAATAGACTCAGTACTGCTATTGCAGCTATGCTCCTAAACCGAACGACTACAAACGTGATGCGGATGAACATCCGCAAAGACGCTCCAAATAGATATACATTGGGTCCTTGTTGCCAACAAAGCCATCACGGAGCAAAGCCTGACGAACGGTGAGTTTTAAACCTCTTTTAACCCATGATCCATTACTCCTGTTTGTAAAGTAATCCATTTCTTTTCATACAGACAACTTGATAGAGTCATGGCACAACCAACTTAAAAAGCCTTGAAATCATCGGGCTGCTCGCATTATAGGGCTGCTTACTCAAGCGGTCGAAATTGATTCCTGACAAGAAATCTTGCGTACATCTCATGGTTTTACAAGTGCTGCGTTGACATGTAAAGAAAATAAAAGGCATGAGAAGTCCTATGAAATTGATCACGATGAAGATAAAGGGATGATCCAACGCCCTGATGATGGTGACATTGTAAGTAACCATGACGTACTATAGAGTGCTATATACGTGCGTACCGGTGATCCTTGTTATACTGTACAATGCATCCTTTATCAAGGAGAATCTGAAGTACCCTGTTACAGAACAAGATGGATGGTTGTCTCCATGTACATGTGGAGATTTATGCACAATCATTGTATTTGCAAGCATATCTTTTTATGCAGTCGTATCTGTAGTGTACCATTTTTTTTCGTACAGCTCAGTCAAGTAGATCATCTATCGTTGAAAAGTCTGTAAATATTCTTCTGCAATTGACGACAATTCGATCTAGAGGGCGCAAAGAGGCGGTTCAAAGGATCTTGTTGTTAGCCGTCTTGCTCATGAAGTCCAGCTTTTGAGCAAATGCAAGTTAAGACACGAAGTGTCAGACCAAGAGACGGGACAGGACAGAGACAGAGAGAACCAAGACGGGAGACAAGACTAGACGAGATAAGAAAGGGTATTAAGTGCTTCTATGATTTCGACAACTGGTAACCGGAACATTCCAAGCTGACGGAGAGGCAAGACTAGAGAGCGATACAAGTATAAGCAGTGAGTATTAACAGGATACTAATCTAATACATTGGTAGGGTCAGCATCTCCAGCTTATTTGATAACGGATATGCAAGACAGGCCAAGACAAGACAAAGCGAGTTTCAAGCAAGACAAGATAAAACAAGATTGGATGTCAGAAAGAAAGACAGAATAATGGGATTATGTTTATTGTGATCAAAGAGGTAGGTATTTATATATATTAGAAGGAATGTAGTTAGGACTAGATAAGGACATATTTACCGTCAAAAGGGTCTATTGAAGCGCAGATTAACTGCGTAAAGTGATCAGCGAGAGACATAAATAGCAAATAACAATCGGCGTAATGTCTACAAGTCACCGTGAAAGTTTCCCATTTGACGCAGAAATGAGCCGTGAAAGGCGAAGCACAGGCGTGAAGAGCGAGGCACTCCATGCGAATCAAATTAGCGAATCTTCTTCAGCCGACGCAAAACAAAGAGCCTTTTAAGCAAAAAGTTTTCCTTTTACGCAAATCACAAGTCTCCCTAAGCGCAAAGAAAAATTCAAAATATTGTAATTCGTTATATGAGTTGTTGTTTCTATCTCTACGGTGTTGATGACCGATGTACCAAATGACAGCTTTCTGAAAGCTTTATAAAAAATAGCAAAATGCGTAAGGGTAGCTGATTAAATGTCACTAAGTTCGCGTGTACTAGGGAAGTCAAACTTAATATTGGTTAATATTCGCTCGCCTTGGAGAGATTTGGTGGATGTTTAAGAATGATTAGCAGCTCGATCGGAGCCAGGGCAACCCGCAACGACGGCGGTCACAAAGGACAAAACACGCCGCACTTGCTGTTGTAGTCTAATACCGTGCCCGAGAAAATAATAGGTAGGATAAAAAGCAACAATTCCCAACACGCCGCCTTTTGTTCGAGCATTCTACACAAAAAGCTAGCAAACTGCTCTTGTCGTGTACATTGCAATTAACGTGTTATTGAATTTCTAGTCCCTCGACATGGCAACTCACAAGGAAGCGACCTTTACATCACACAAATTCGTCGAACCTACCCCGCTTCCTGACAGCATCCCCAAGGTGGATGAAGTCGGTGCAACCTCAGCACCCTTAAAAAGCGCGTCGTTCTTCATTGGTCAATACTGCAAAGATTACAATGACGACTTTATGCTCTGCAAAACCGAAAACAACGACCCAGAGCACTGCTTGAAGGAGGGCCGCAAAGTCACCCGCTGCGCTATCGACCTGTAAGGAACACATTTTGTCGGCTCAATTTGCCCATTATCTGTAGACTGACGTTTGGGACTCCACTTAGTATCCGAAAGTTGCGAGAAAACTGTGGCAAGGAGTTCGATGCCCACTGGCAATGCTTAGAAAACAACAATCAAGAATTCCGTGCATGCCGCAAGCCAGAAACTACCTTCAACACCTGCGTATTTGAAAAATTGGTAATGCTGGAAAATGACTGGATTGTACTGCAAAGAGTGAGAGGGCGATTAACTGATTGTCATGGAAACAACAGGGTCTGGAAAAGAAGATTCCCGGCACACCTGAGGGTCAGGAAGAGATCCACAAGAAGAAGAACCCTATTTACTAGACAGCCCGACGAAAAAAGTTATCATCCTTTTGAGAATAAAGAAAGACAGCGATGCATAGAACAGCATGTGCTTTCATGTAATCAACCACGATTATGCGTTCTTCCTGAAAGGAACATTTCATCGTCTTTGTAAGAGCTGAGTATCAATGAGGATCACCTTTAAAAGACTGGTAATGCTCGGATTTAAGGTCTCTCAATGCTGCGAACCTTCACTCTTTACACCAGAAGCACCACCAGCTTATTAGGAAGACCAACAACCTTCCAACCGCAACGCTGCGCACCATTACGCTCCTTCTCGTGGTCACAGATTCAGCTGCGGCCGAGATTCATTAGAAAGAAACCGTTGGAGCAACATTCGCGACGGCCTTCGTCCATAGATCCCTCAGTACTCCTTACCGATCAAGGATACGTCGGCCCGATACCTCATAGTTACTACGTTCGACCTATCGTGTCAGCTGTAGTCGCTTCCGCTGTCATTTTCGTCGTCGCCGGCGTTGCGTATGAACGTCGCGTAATGTCGTTTTGGGACTACGTCAAACACTATAAGAGCCGGTTCAGGTTGCCACGGTGGCGACGAGGGGAACAGAACCTGACGTTAGAGGAATACATACAACTAAAACGTGAATACTTTGCTGAACGGAGACGTGCGTTTGTGGAAAAAGTACAGCTTTATGCACAGTGGATTCCTCGAGATCTAGTCCGCGCTTATGTGCTCGTGGCGAACAAAGTGTTATCTTTAACGGATGCCGAAAAAACAATCTGGATACTGATTGGTATTAACACAGTCGTTTTTGGATGCTGGCAATCGTATCGGCTATTACCATTCATGTCACGATGGTTTCTCCACAGCCCACTCAGCGGTCGAAACGTTACATTACTCACATCTTGCTTTTCACACAAGGATGTGCCCCACTTTTTATTCAACATGATCGGTCTCTACAGTTTTGGCCTCGCGTTGCACCAGGAGATGGGTAGAGAACAGTTTGTTGCCATGTACTTGTCGGCTGGTATCGGCGCAAGCGCATTCAGCCAAGTGCTCGGTCTGGCACTGCGACGTGTTCGTCCTATATTGCCAAGTTTAGGTGCCAGTGGTGGTCTGTATGGCATTGTGGCCGCATGTGCTTATCTAAACCCGAACATGGCGATTGGATTGATATTCTTTCCTTTCGTGGCTATCCCTGTCAGGTAAATGAATCACCTTGGAACAAAGAGCAAATTTTTCAAAAAAAAAACATTCTAACATGCATCTGGTTAAAGATATGGTGTAATGGGTCTGGCAGCATTCGACCTGGCAGGTCTCCTTTTTAACATCAAGGGAATTGATCAATTGGTAAGAGAAAAAGGAAAAAGAATGCTCTACTAAAATATAGAAACCAGACTTATCGAACCTATTTCTAGGCACACTTGTCCGGAATGGGGCTCGGCTTTTTGTACACTGCTTACGGCAAAGAACATATTTGGGATCCTCTGGTCGCAAAGATCTATAAAATACGGCGCAACAAGGATGACCCTCCGTCCACACCGTTCGGCTGGCCTAGCTTGTAAATATCGCACATATTAGCTGTAGAAAAAATTTTTTTCGAGAAGGGGAGAGATGAAGGTGAATTGATTGTAATCAAGTGTATCAAATAGCTTTACAATTTTCACTGTCTAGAAGATGATAAAGTGTTGCCTGCAATGCAGTTTAGCCTTTGTCTGTTGCGTGGATGGTAGTCCTTTCATTCATTTTCATTCTTTGTTTAGTTTGATACAAGTATTTGGATCAGTTTTTAGTGCCGTCATCTCGTAGCAATTGGTAGGTATCTACCAGAACGCGAGACTACAGTATGGAGAAGATCTCTTTCGTCTTTGGAGCCAGTGTTGAGCAGAAGCCACGGGCCCGACAGAATCGAAGCCAAAACAAATGCCCAAGCATTAGGGCTCCATTTGGGTAAAGAAGTTTAGAAGCCACCCCGACGCGGAAGGTCGAAAATTTGTAACCGTTCCACCAACTTGTGGTTTACGACGATGACCATTGATCGAGTGTTTGAAATATTGATGAAAGTATCTACAATAGTTATCTACAATAGTTATTAATTTTCTTGCTTCCTTTAATTTTTACATCATTTGTAATCGATCTCTTGTACAAAAGAAATTCATCCATTGTAAGAAGAGGAAGAATCCAAGTCATTTGCTGCTGACTGAGGAATGAAGCAAATACCGTTGTACTCTTTCAAGCCGTCCGTTATTGTTTCTGATGACTGTAAAGGAGGCATGTCACTAATAATACCTATCCATAGTACCAGTCGATACTCTTATTTGCTCCAATCCTTTCAAGAAGTAGCCTCGTGGATATGTAACTAAAGCCGCTTTTGTATCAACTCTTGCTCGAACGGTAGAGAAGGGGAATTGACGAGAGGAGCGTATCTCCACACTCTTCAATGTTTGCTAATCTAGACAACTATTTGTTGCAGGACAACAAATAGTCCAAATCATGCTTGCTCATAGCAATAAATACCACTGTATATGCAATAGGTAGAATTCTGATCGACTTTGGTACTTTGATGGGCGCGTTTACATACGGCGTTAAGTATGATATCCTTGGATGGGTCGCTAAATGTTCGGGCATTGAAGATGGAGAGAAACTTGCATTGTTGCAGCTAAGGACAGCCTTGTGTTAACTTCAGGCCGTGAGAGATAATATATATGGCGACGCGAAGCAGAGCCGCACCTAGGCTCTTTGAACTGTCACCAGAGATCAAGAAACTGCTTACCATTGACACATTCAAGGCAAGAAATGGATTTTGGCGTCATGCTGCTTTAAAGACTTTGCAATTGAAGAAACGAACACGTCCATCTCTCAGGGCAATCTGTCTACTGTCGAGTTCATTGAGCGGATCTCGGGGGAACTGGTTGAGAATGTGCCTTCTGACGGTGGCAAAGGTCAGTATCGTTGAGGATCGCGCACATACGATAATTCTAACGAAGGTTCATCTACATAGGCTCGTTTGATCCAAAACCTTATATTCGAACGTTTGAGAACGTGCTTGAAGAGTTGAAGCACTTGCGTACAAGGGTCCAGGAGCAATGTGAAGAGTTGGAGAATTCTGCAAATACGGTGGAGATGCAATACAAAAAGGATATTGCTGACATGCACGATGCATTCAAGGTATAAAAAGATAGAGAAAGAGAGAGATTTCATTCAGAGAAACAAAAAAAATATGCTCAAGTATATGAACTAGGATGTATATCGCTCGTACGACAACTTAGAATCGCGTATCGGTGAAGTTGGAAAAACGGCTGTCCGGATTGGCGAGCAATTGGAGACATTGGATAAGCAAAGAAGCAGAGCATCTGAAAGCCGGGATATCATAGAATATTTTATGGAGTTCCAGGAGGGTCATCCAGATCGACTTCAACTCTTATGTGAAGGAAGCGAAGAAGGGCAACTACGAGTAAGTGACTTTTAAACAATGTGGTCAATGGTACCGCCCGCAATGGATTCTCTGGTGACCTCACCGCGTTTTTTATTTCATTTGTAGGCCGCGGTTATTTGCAGAAGATTGAATGCAGTCGCAAAGGAAGTGCACACCGATGTGCAAGCACGCATCGGCATAGAAAAGTTTTGCGAAAGTTTTGAAAAAGAGATGCTGCAGGATTTCGACAAGGCATACAAAGACGTGGATATAAGAGTCATGGCCGTAAGTCCAGAGAAGAAATATAATATGAAACACATTGAAGTTAACAAGTATCTCAGCACCGGGCCAAAGTCCTGTTTGAATTCAACGGCGGCTCCTCGTGCGTACAAACCTATGTAAACCAGCACGAGTTCTTTATCTCGAACAAGAAGATTGAAGAAATGGAGGATCTGAGAAATTCAGAAGAGTAGGTTATGCTAATCTACCCTAAAGGTATTCTTGTCGTTAACAAATACTTAATAGCAACATGGATTTGTCGAACCCATTTGTGCCTCCACCTGAAGTCGACACTAGCCTTGTCAAACTATATGACGATATCCGCATCACCGTTCGCAAAGAAGCTAGGATCATTTCGACAGTCTTTCCTCAACCAGCTTCAGTCATGCAAGTATTTTTGCAACGTGTATTTGCGCAATCAGTAAGTGAAGGAGGATTATTTAGTAAGGAGGAGAGCCAATGCCAATTTCCCAATACAACAGATTCAAAATCACGTCGAATTGCTATTATCACGCGCAGAAGAGCACTCACAGCTTGCGTACCTGCGGACATTAGCATCAATACATGCTGAAACACGACGGCTCGTGGATAATCTAAAGTTCTATTGCAGCAAAGAAGTATCTCTCACACAAGCAACCGATGTTAGCGGTCTTGTATCATCCGCGTCTCCTGACGAAACACTCGATCGATGCATGAGCGATCTATTTGTTCCGTACACTGAAGGCGATCGGTACCTAGTACGCGAGAAACGTGCCCTGAACGAACTATTCGGTCGCATCATTGCAGAGTTTCTCAACTACATGGTAAGGAAGCTTGTAAAAAGGAGAGAAACGGGAAAAAGCGAGCGACGAATATTCACAGCAGAAAATGACTAGCAACAACGCAAAAAGAATGCAGCACGAAATCAATCAGTCCTTACACGTACACTCAATCAGATATCTGCCTCCACTTCAGCTACTATGCTGGCCGCATCATCTCCTGTCGAATCGTCATCGCCTAATACCAATCCCTTTGAGAAGAGCTTCGATCCGGCATCGCAGGAAGATAATTTGGTAGAAGAAGGTGGTATCAAACTGCTATCACGCAAGGCTATCATGCGGATGCTTAGTATCCACGCCGAAGCAATTGCACGCTGTGTCGAGTTATCAGATCCACAGGAGCTGTAAGTGATGAAAAGGGATTAGAAATGGAGTATATGGGCGACTGATATTTGCCCACTTAGACCATCTTCAATCCTCTTTATATATAATCTACTGTTAGACTTTTTTGGTAGCAAGTACTTGGATATCGCATTAGACGAGTAAGTTGCTGAAGAAGAAAAAAGGAGAGAGAAAAACTTATGTGCCCGAGTTCTAATATTTTTGTAATCTAGCGTACTGGAGGAAATGGCAAGCAAAGCTGAACCTGATACAAGCTGTTTCCCGGTAGTGACCGCCACAACTGAAGTGATCCAGTTGATGCAAAAGCATTTCCAGGCAGCGGTTGTACCACTTGTTGTGGGCTCACCATCTATCCACCGTCAAGTCTTGAACAGCAAAAACAAGTTCATGTCTGCGCTGGAAGACAAGACAAATGCCATGCTGCAAAAGCAGCTGGATGGTGCCATCAGTTGGCTAAGTGAGCTGCTGTCACGACAAAAGCGCAACGACTTTAAACCCAAGGATGAGGAAGTTATCATGATGAGCATGGGAACTATGGTAAGACGCAATGGGGAAAAAAGTAGAGCCGCCATGCGCGGGTGGACTAATTTGTTACATGTTTAGCCATGTGTTCAGTGCGTCGATTTTATCAACAAGGTGCATCGAGCAGCATCCAAATCCTTGCAAGGCAAGAACCTGGAAACGTTCCTGTTTAGGCTTGGCCAAGAGTTCCATGCGTGAGTATCCAAGATTACTTAAAAGTACCTAGAAACGGGAGGGGGATTTGGGGAAAATGCAAATCAGGTATATACGTACCTAGACAAATACTCATACACGCACACCATTGTGTTTCCTTTTAGCATGCTCCTTGAGCATTTCAAGAAATTCAATGTGACCCCCACCGGCGGTCTGTTGGTGACAAAGTAAGTTAGAATAGCAGCAAAAAATTTACCTCGTGCAAGGATTAGAGTGTAACACTATTTGTGTATGGCAGGGATATCTCAAAATACGAAGAAGCCATTCAGGCATTCAAGATACCCGTACTCAACGACCTGTTTGAGATGCTTCGCCAGCTAGGCAATATCTTTTTGGTCAAGCCAGAGATTCTTCGTTCTATTTTATCAGAAGGCTATCTGGCGCGGCTTGATCCCAATATGTTGCTGCCGTATCTCGAAAAGCGCGTTGATTTCCGAAGTGCGAGATTAGACCGAGTGCTTGGCATTTCTGTGGATGAGCCGCCAGCACAAGCAACAGACACCAAAACCCAACGACGATCGTTATTTGTCAGCGACAATACGGTGCTTCGAGAGTTGCGCAGCAACTACAAACACAACAAGGATTTTTTGAACCGTGAATACATGGTAGCATTTCATAAGGGATGATAATGAATTTTTAGTGCGTGCATGTCGTTCCTGAATCTTTTTTAAAGCTGTTGTCGGGGAGTTCATCCCCGGACCTGCCATTACAGTTCTAGTCTTTTTCGCGGAACCTGAACGAAATAAACAGAAAATCTATTCTTGTGCAACCTCCAAGGGCTGCCGAGCGAAATGTCCATCTCTGGAGCCAAGCACCCCAAAAAGATGATTATCAGATACTTATATAGCTTGGATACCAAGGGTAAACTTTAAGCGCACAGACTAAATGACAGAAATTAAAAAAGCTACCAAGCAAAGAAAGTGGGCACTACTTCTCTCTTTGTTTGTTTACAACATGCATCTAGAAACGATAGGTGACGAAATCACGAAAAAGGATCGTCGTGATCGACTCTGGCCCAGAGAGTTCGAATGATGAAACTGCCAAATGAGGAAAGGTGTCAATCGAAAAAAAGCAATTTTCTTGTGCTTCCAGCGACGGGAACCAGACTTTAATCCGCCGCTAAACGTTTTCCCTTTCCAACGTCTACACTCTCTCTGTGTGTATTCTTTTTTTTCTTTTTGTCCTTTCCTTTCTCCGTTTTATCTACTACTTTTATGGGTACATCGTCCTCACCGTCACCTCTATCCAAGGTCGTCCAGGTTCTCGTCGGCTTCACACTATCCTTGACGCTGCTATTTGCAGCAGGCAGAATTATCTTTGGTAAGTTTAGATGAATGATGTAAGGGGAACCGAACGAAAAATGTTTGTTAAGATTTATATGCCAAAACCCAAATGTAAATAGAGCCGAGAAACCAGACACGATGTGAAGGCATGTTAAATGACGGTTGGTGGCTCGGACCCAACTATACCCATTGGCAACCTTCTGGTTGTATGCCACATCACTTTAGCTCTCAAGAAATCGCTTCCTGTCTCAACCATTCCCGTGTCCTGTATATTGGAGACTCGATCATGAGAGAACAGTTCTATTCATTGACTTCTTTTGTACGAGGAATCGACAAGAAAGGTGCACTCCACGTGGATCGCAAATACGATGCACCAAAGCTCGGCCTTACCTTTGAGTTTTGGTGGGATCCCTACATCAATTCTACTCGCACACAAGCTCTCCTGAATGCTACTGATCCTGACGACCGTCCAAGTCTCTTGGTGATGGGAAGCGGCACCTGGTACATGCGTCATCTCAAGGAAAAGTACTTTGACGAGTGGCGCAAAGCGGTCGATCGAGTCTTTGCAGCCGTCGAAGGATCAAACCGGGTTGCTGATGCGGTCTTGTTCCACCCTGTACAAATTCCACAGTTCAACCTGTTAAATCCTGTGCGACGAGAAACTATTACCATGGACAAAATTCGCATCATGAACAACTATCTCAAGGCCAAGGAACTCATCACTGAACCTGCCACGCCTTTCGCCATCCCCTTCTCATGGAACTCGATCGCTTCGAGCACGGTAAATGTCACACAGGACGGTCTTCATTATCTTCCCGGTGTTACCACCGTCCAGGCAAATCTGGCCCTCAACTTTCGCTGCAACGATCTGTTGCCCAAAGATTTCCCCATGGATCACACTTGCTGCTACCACTATCCATCTCCAGCATGGTACCAAAACATCTTCTTGCTTTACTTTTTGATTTGGATCCCCATAGGATTCTATATCTTGTCTCGAGGTAAGAAACCGGAGCTGGGGCGGGTGTGTGTGTGTGTATGCGTGTTGTTTTTTTGGGGAAGAGGACTAGAAGCTTCCAGTTTTCGATTCAGTAAAAGAGCTCACGAATCAAAATATCAGGATCTGCAGGTTTCATGCGCAGATTCTTCCCCGCTGAAATCTCGGTACTCGGATCGCTCTTCATATTCGGCCTTGGTGTTACGTACATGTACTTTTGTGACAGAACACAGCTCTTTGGCAAGGCACAAAAGTTTTTCAACCCGGTATCATTTGGTGCACTTACGGTGGCCACTCTCCTGGGCGGATTGGCAACGCTGAAATCCAAAAAGGAAGGCGATCTCGGATTGCTGAATCGCGCGCAAACGGACGAATGGAAAGGTTGGATGCAAATTATTATCCTCGTGTACCATTTCTTGGGCGCCTCGCAGATTGCCGGTATCTACAATGCAGTTCGCGTACTGGTTGCTGCCTATCTTTTCCAGACTGGCTATGGCCATTTCTTCTTCTTTTACAAGAAGGGTGACTTTGGTATCCAGCGTGTGCTCAATGTCCTCATCCGCTTGAACCTTTTGACGTTTGTCCTACAGTATGTCATGAACACCAATTATCTGTCTTACTACTTTACTCCCTTGGTCACGTTCTGGTTCGGTGTGATCTGGGTTACCATGTATATCGGCAACAAGGCCAACAAGATCGTCTGGTTCGTTGTCGCCAAGATCGTTGTCATGGCTATCCTTACCGGCACCTACATTCATTTGCCAGGTCTCTTGGAAGGTACTTTTGACATTCTCGAGGTTCTGTTCAATATCCACTGGGATGCAGACGAATGGCGGTTCCGTTTGGCGCTGGATGCTTGGATCGTCTACGTTGGCATGTTGTTTGCCCTCGCGTCTATCAAGTTTACCGAGCACAAGTTTCACGAGCATGCATCCTGGAGAATCATCAAGCTGGCTTTGGTAGTTGTCTCGATTATGGCCATGTGGTGGTACTTTTGGTTCGAACTATCGCAGCCGGACAAGGCCACATACAACAAATATCACCCTTACATTTCCTGGATACCCATTCTGGCATTCATTACCTTGCGTAACGCAACAGTCCGCCTGCGCAACACAAGCTCTAGATTCTACGAATTCATCGGCAAGTGCTCTTTGGAGACATTTATCGGACAATTCCACATGTGGCTAGCTGCAGACACCAAAGGATTGCTGATCGTGCTCATGAATCCATCCTGGACGAAATCGGCGTTCGGTTGGTGGTTCAATTTGGCAGTTTCGAGCATTATTTTTGTATTCATCTGCTACTATCTCAACCAAACCACCGGTGATATCACAAAGTGGATCCTGTCTGGTAGCGGTAACAACAACAATCATAAATCAACACGACAAGGAAACGATAATGCTGTTCGATTGCCACAACAAAATGAAAACGAACAGGATGTACCGCTACTTCCAACATCTGCTGTGGATAATGATAAGGCCACCGGACAAGCACCGGACGAACAAGGATTGCTGCAGTCACAAAATGAAGATGAAGAATGGGGCGAGACTACTACTACGAGGCGATCTTCAAGGTGGAATTGGCTCAGCAGGCTTTGGGGCGATCTTCGAGTCAAGTCTGTATTGTTCTTGCTGGCCGTGGGATTATTCAACAACCTGTGCTAAGCGCGCCCTGTCGTATACATTCTATATATCTCTCTCTTGTTCTATCTTATCCTGTTTATAGCCGGCAAGAAGCAACCAAAAAAAAGAGAAAAGAACTTGTCTCTCTATCTGCACACTAGCCAACATATACAAACATCACAAACACGTACACACATACACGCAAATCCACACACACACACACACACACACACACACACACACACACACACACACACAC
>KK100130.1:142532-169865 GCA_000611695.1 Rhizomucor miehei CAU432 | reverse complement strand
CCCATCGAATGTGGACCATTAAAAAGCGCAACCCCAAAACGCAGCAGCATCACGCACGCCCCCCTTTTTTTCTTTTACCTCTTTCCACTCTCTTTTTTTTCTTTCACACTTTTTCACTCTCTCTTGTCTGGCCCCTCCCCCTGATGAATCGAGCCGCGAGTGCGAGTACAGAGCACAGTTTCCAGCAGCAGCAGCAACAACAAGCTGTTGCGGCTTTTGGATTCATGGGATGGGACAATACAAACGAAGGAGTAGCAGCAGCAACACAGTTGACACCGCCGGCGGTGCCAACCACAGCAACAACGACAACGACTACATCTTCCACTGCAAACACGACGAACAACACCGATCCATCGAGACAATATCATCCAGAATGGGGTGTGATGAGAGATCAGGATTTCCATCCACTTACACTCAAGCACCAACGCGACCTCGAGAATCTGTATCAAACTGGTTCATGCATCGCCGATTTTTACTTTTGGCAGGCCAATCTCGGCGGATACTGCATGGCCGACATGGTGCAAAGTACATATACTCAACAGCTCTCTTCTTCTATTAATCATCCGTTATCCTTATCGCTAATCATCATTTGCCCTGATAGACATTGTCGTTTCGTCCGAAGGTGTGTTTGTGTTAGTGCGTCGCATTGTAGAAGGTGCCGCCCATCCAGGTCGCAGAAAAAGACGACAACAGCCAAGAGAATCGTGATTATCTCATTCATCCTTGCGTACATTTGCGTCTATACGAAATGCAAGCGTGTGTGTATCATATATATAACTGTTTTCCCTCCCTCATTCGATCTTTTTCTTTGTCTGTCTCTCTTTCTTTCCTGGATCCATTCCATCTTTTCACCCCCGCATATTTCCCTTTTCTCTTCTATAGTACTATTTCTTAGTAGTTTATCTGTTGAGGTTTCAAATACATATATTGGTATCTACTACTATGGCCAAAAACGAAGCCATAACTGTTTAAAGTACAGTGGGGCTGGCAAAACGCCCCTCCCCTATTTTGATTGTTTTTGTTGTTGAAACCCCGACCCCTGGTTGCTACTTGGACGACAGGCCAACGAGACGATGTTGGACTTTTCAAGCTCGCCACCCTGATGCAGAGCTATGCAGTGCTCATGTTTGCAGCAGACGAATGCAAACCTACTCACATAACACTTTTCTATATACACTCGTTTCTTTAAAAATGTTCTTTTCAACTCTTAACCCTTTTCCATTTTTCCTTTTCTCTTGCATATATCTCTCTCTATACTTCTCTCACACACACACTCACTTTCCTTTTTTTTCTTCCTCCAACTGTTGCATGGCAGAGAACGAAGAATCGCTTGTATATAGACTAAGAAACGATGAACGGCATATAAGAGTTCTTGCAGTTGTATTATCCCTGACGGGAGGTCTTGCATTGTCATTTGTACTCGGAGTCGGCATTTTTCTCTTTTGGCATATTCGAGAATGCGACAAACGACGCAAACGACGACGACGACGGAAAAAGACTAATAGTCCTTCTCCTCAATCACCTTCTCACTATGTGGTCAAGAATATTCAAATAGAACGAGAAGAACAAGCACAAGCAGCAAGATCAGCAGCAGCAGCAGCACTGTCAAGCAGCAGCAACGGCATACCCTATGCCGTTCCTGAACCTAAACCTGCGCCAAATTTTGCGCCGGCGGCGCCGGTATTACCATCTGCACCCTACCCTATCATACAAGAACCTGATACTCCGACCCCTTCCGCTCCAACCGCTAAAGAGATTCTGGAAGAAGATCCCTCATCATCCTCATCGTCCTCTTCAAGACGTTGTCACCAATGCCAAATACCGCCACCCGCTTACACACCTTCTGATGATAATAATACTATATCTGACGACGTAAAATACCTTATTATCGATCCAGAGACTGCAACTGCAGCTCTGCTAGCAGCGCATCAAGAACAACAGCATCATTCATCATCAACATCATCTTGTCGTAATTAAAATGCATTTGATACCGCTCAAAATACAAATCCGAGCCATATAGTCACGTTTGTTGCTGCACTGTAGCGTTTCCACTGCTATTATTCTTGCTACCTATTCTAAACATGCGACCAAGCGAGGTGCGGAACGAGTAGTTGCTACTAGACGACTTGCTCTTAAGCATTCTCTTGTATGTATCCTATATACATAATAATCATTATTAAAAAAGAGAAAACGACTATCAGCAAACAAACGAAACCGGTTGATATCATAATTATATATAGAATAACTTACCAAGTAAGCAATCTGAACCTTGTTGAATGCGCCACGTCGCTTTCCACGAATATATTCGATCGCATCCAAAGGTTTCATGCCCATTTCAATCAGAGCTATGGCAACGAGCACTGGGGCACGCCCGAGACCGGCAACGCAGTGCACTGCGATGGTCGGCGTGGGGACCTTGGCTCTTGTCTTTTCTACGAGTGTCAACCATTCACGCACAACTTGAAGGGGAGGCTATATATCATATGCTCAATTAGTTGAATCGCACGTGAGGGGGGTAAATGGAGGGGGGAGGGGAAAGGGGTGTGAGCGAAAAAGAGGGAGAGGAAGAGAGGGATGAGGCATTTTTTTTATATTTTTACCTCGCTCTCTCTATCTCTCTGTCTCACTCTGTGTGTATAATATATATATTTTCACCCTCAACCCAGCTTTCAATTAAATACTTACAGCACTGCCGTCTTTAAACGGGAGATCAATGACATCAATTCCAAGCTCGGTAAGCCGAGCAGCGCTGTACGTCGGTTCGCAGCATCGAACCACAGCGTCAACGTCGTACTGACCAAACTGTTCGACGTAATAATCCAATGTCGATTCGGTTGGACAATCGAGTATAAGGTATCGCAAGGAGGTGTTGGGACATTCTATCAACGTCAGCATGCGCCCGAGAGGCACAGCGCCGTTGCGTGCAGTGAACCGTTTGTCGCCAATGTTGACCATCGTGAATATATAAAGTTGGGGTGTGAAGTGAAATGAGCAAGAATCAGAGCAAGTGTGGGAGAAAGAAAGAGAGAGAGAGAGACAAAGAGAGAATCTGTGTGTGTAGTGTAATGTGTGCCAAACAGAAAAAGAACCAAAAGAGAGAAGGGTGCTAGTTATTTATGGAAGGAGTTGCCGTCGTCGAAGCAAGAAAGAGCCAGCAAGGTGAAAAGGTCGATCAGATAGGAAAACAGATCGCATAGAGAAGTTGTGATTAGAGAGTAAAGAAGAAAAAAGAGAGCCGGTGTTGTTGCTGTGGAGCCAAAAAAAGATCTGGGGGGTGACAAAACCAACCGCAAATTTTTTTCTCTTGTGTGGCGGGGCCCAATTCTGTATACCTCAACAGCCCGTGAAATTCTGATCCGAAACAAAAAGAAGGTTTCACTTTCATCAATGAATGATGACACTTAGACAAAGAAGCAGCCTACCGTATAGCCTGCTTTCCAATCCCTTTTTTCTTTTAGTTATTTACAACTTGATATCCTTTTTTTCATTATCAATCTCACGATCTGCGAGAAATCCCTCAAATCGGACAATGTGATCAATGAACGGAGCCATTGGCCAAAACCTTTTGCACGGACTTTTACGCCGTTTTGGTGCAGAGATCCGTGGGTATCCAGATGACGCTGTTTGCTTCTCTTTTCTCGAACCTGTGGCTTCCCTTTTTCTGTACCGATCACATAACAGTACAACTCAAAACATACTGATGCTGCGTCGCGTATACATGTCACTGTGACTGATGCGGCGCAGTGCGGGCTTAGTAGATATGAATGATATGTGGAACCCAGCCCATCGTACTACTCGACGAGGAACGGGTTTTGTTACTAGGATATTGAGCTGCTCTATATGCTACAGAGCGCGGGTATATTACAAGACAGTTACTAATATTTATCATGATATTCATGCACATGGACACGTAATCATTCATCTTGCATGCTATACTCTCTGATGGTCTTTTTTTGTATAAGTGCTTTTGCCTTTTACCCGGGATAGAAAGGAGATATAACGCGCTGGCACACACCAGAAAGTTATGTAGCACTACTTACTTGGCATACCTTGCCGATTATCCTCGACAACTACGTGACATAACAACAGCTGCAGCAACCCTATCACTTCCATATCACATGCTCTATGCTTGTTTCAGGATGTCACAACCAACAAACTGTATATCTACTTTTAAGATTAAAAGGAGCGTGTGTCCAAATGACGTTCGCCAAATTGGATCTTGGTCATTGCACATTATATGATCGGGATATAAAAATTCAGGTCTTGAGAACCTGTCAACGGTTGCCAGCGACATGTTTGCAGGACAGACAGAAACGTAATGACTTATGAATTCGATGATGTCAAGTACTCCAAATATAACAAACCGTCGCGAACAACACAGGTGCTGGGCAATCGACCGTAGCAGAAAAACTACATAAGAGAGTTGTCTTTTGGTTTTGACTCAAACGGTTTCCATCTAGTTTGTTGCTATTCTGAGGAATCGCCGGTACCTAGCAACGTTTGCGATCGCCACCATTGTCCTTGTATGGTACCTACAGCCATTTCAAAGCGGCAGCCAGCAACTGTCAACGCAGCAGCAACAGCAGCAGCTGCAAAATAATAAAGACCCCTTAAAAGATTACCGTCCACCGCCACCTGTTCTTGACAATCGACCCGACCAAGAGCAAGTTCCCCTCGTGCCGCCGCCACCACTACCACTACCACCACCGCCTCCTCCTCCTGCATCCATATCAGAGCAACAACAAGAAGACAGTTCATACTTTTTGTTCACGCAACATCCGCCTCCACAAAAATTACAGCCTGACGATGCAGAAACAGCTATTCGTCAGAAACGTATCGTAGAAGCTTTTCAACACGCCTGGCGCGGATATGCAGCCGATGCTTTTGGGATGGACGAGTACCAGCCCTTGTCGCAGACAGGACGCAACTGGGCTCCAGGCGGCATTGGTCTCATGATTGTCGATGCGCTGGATACCATGTTGCTTATGAATCTCACGGAAGAATACAACCAAGCGCGCGAGTGGGTAGCAACGCGACTGGATTTTGACAAGCAGCAAGATGTCAATGTTTTTGAGACAACTATCCGAGTTTTGGGAGGACTGTTGTCGGCTTATCATCTCTCTGGCGAGGATCCTGTGTACTTGGAGAAAGCGCAAGATCTAGGAAACAGACTCGTTGGAGCGTTCAACACTGAATCTGGCATTCCGTACCCGAGCGTCACTTTATCTACAGGATTACCGTTCAAATTCCATTCGACGAGTAGCACGGCTGAAGCCACAACAATTCAGTTAGAATTCAAGTATCTGAGTCATTTGACTGGAGATTACAAGTACTGGGACGTTGCTGAACGTGTCATGCACAAAATGAAGCAGCTTGTGGATGATGGAGAAACTGTCGATGGTCTAGTACCTATCCTTATGAAGTAAGAATAGGGAGAAAGAAAGAAAAAATATTTCTCGGCTGGGAAACTCAAGATATACAATATAATAGTCCTGTCACTGGTCTCTTTGTCACGCAAGAGATCCGTCTCGGTTCTCGTGGAGACAGTTACTATGGTACTTTAGATAATCTTCATTTATCTCGATCTGCAACGGCAAAAGCTAAATATTTCTGTTGTTTTTCCAATCTAGAATACCTGATAAAGCAATATCTGCAGACAGACAAGACAGAACCCTTGTACCGTGACATGTACGATCACAGTGTACAAGGAATCCGAAAGCACTTACTGGCTCGAAGTTTCCCCAACAACTTGCTTTACATTGGCGAAATTCAGCATTCACGGCCGGATTTACTGAATCCAAAGATGGATCATCTCGTGTGCTTTATTGGCGGCACTTTTGCACTCGGCGCAACGCAAGGATTGAAACTTGCAGATAGTCCCATCATGACACAGAGTCACCTTGACGACCTGGGAATGGGCAGAGATATTACACGCACCTGTTACGAAATGTACAATACGACGGCGACTGGACTCGCAAGCGAGATAGTATATTTTAGCACGAAACCTGATAGCCAGTCAGATATTTTGATCAAGCCCTTGGATAGGCATAACTTATTGCGTCCGGAAACGATGGAGAGTCTATTTGTTCTCTGGAGAATTACTGGCGATCCGATTTATCGGTAAATTATCACAAACTACTTTTTCTATGCAGTTTCCTTTGACTCAACAACATTCATTAGCGAATGGGGCTGGCGTATATTTGAAGCGTTTGAAAAGCACACCAAACTTCCTGTAGGAGGCTACGCAGCACTCAAGGATGTTACGCGCGTACCAGCACCCAAAGAGGATCGCATGGATACCTTCTTTTTGGTAAGCATATTTTGTGTCGTCTAATAAGTGAAAAAGCCAAGTTCTTCTTTTTTTTAACGTTGAGAGATGCATTAGGCCGAGACACTAAAGTATCTTTATCTACTGTTCAGTCCCGATGATATTATACCTCTAGACAATTACGTTTTCAACAGCGAAGCCCATCCTTTGCCAATCTTTAGACCCAACAGACAATTAAAAATGTGAAGAAGTTGTTGTTGCCTTCGCACGCAAAATATCTCGTTCAAATTGAAAACAGCAGCGCAAGGATTTTTTTAGAGTTCCCTTGATCCTCAGCCCGAGACTAAATATCGGCTTTATTCAGTTCCTTCACAATGGACATTTCGATGTCAGTATTGAGCGTTGCTAAAGTCTACGCCAATGTGAATCTAAAACAGCCGAAGGAATACTATGACTATGAGTCGCTGCAGGTCGAATGGGGGTAATGCTTTCAACGAGCTGGGAAACAGTGTGCGCGCGCTAAGTTGGATTCCATACAGTAACCAGGAACACTATGAAGTCTGCCGCAAGATTGGACGTGGAAAGTATTCCGAAGTTTTCGAGGGACTTAATCTCTTGAACGGCGAAAAATGCGTAATCAAGGTGCTGAAACCTGTCAAGAAGAAAAAGATCAAGAGAGAGATCAAGATCCTGCAGAACCTTACGGGTGGTCCGAATATCATTGGATTGTTGGACGTTGTTAGAGACGAACAGGTTCGTTGCTACGAGGGGGGGGATGGAGGAGAGAAAGAGGCGGGTTGTCAAGGTAGTGAAGAGCTAAAAGAGACATAACGATCATAGTCGCGCGTACCTTCTCTTATCTTTGAATATGTCAACAACACAGAATACAAAGTCTTGTACCCACGCTTCACTGATTACGATGTACGATACTACATGTACCAACTACTCAAGGTAACGAGCTATATTTTGCAACGAATTTCACGGTTTGATGGAATCTAATATGTGGATGATAGGCATTGGATTACAGTCATTCTAAAGGCATTATGCATCGGGATGTCAAGCCGCACAACGTAATGATTGACCATGAAAAGAGACAGGTAAGGGAGATGAATGTGGATGAAAAAAGGCGGGTGACTAATAGCCATCAATCTAGTTACGATTAATTGATTGGGGTCTTGCCGACTTTTATCATCCTGGCACAGAATACAATGTACGCGTAGCATCACGGTGCTACAAGGGTCCAGAATTGCTGGTAGATTTACAAATGTATGACTACAGTTTGGACATGTGGAGCTTTGGCGCTACCTTGGCAGGCATGGTAAGACCGCTATACTCTTGATATGTCTCGAATATATTTATACTGAACAAAGGATTTCTTTATGTTTAGGTTTTCCGTAAAGATCCCTTTTTCAATGGACAGAATAATCAAGATCAGCTAGTAAAGATTGCCAAAGTGTTGGGAACTCCAAAGCTGTTTGAATACCTCAAGAAATACAATTTGGAACTAGATCCTCATTTTGACAAGTTACTGGGAAGGTAATCAGGCTTACTTTAAATCTCTATCCCTGGATCCTGGTGAGAGAATGGTATCAACCAGAAATTGCTTCGTTAGATATGCGGCAAAACCTTGGTCCAAGTTTGTCAACTCGGCGAACCAGCGTTACATTTCCGAAGAACTGTTTGATCTATTGGATAAGGTCCTCCGTTACGACCATCAGGAACGATTGACTGCTCGGGAAGCCATGAATCACCCTTATTTTGGTGAGTATATCTCATTTGAACCTGTAGCGCATGAAAACTGTTTACTAAGTGTTTACATATGATCTAGCCCCAATCCGCGAGCAAGAACAAGGAGAAGCCATGTAAAACATCAAGTTCTGGATTTTCAGTGTACATTTCATCCATGCGTGCGATTTACTCGTCTCCTGTTTTTTTTCCCAACCTTCTCATTTCCTGTATGCATACCTCGAGTCATCTATCATAAACTCTTTCACGGTTTAGTTTCGACATGCCTGAAATATATATCCCCGCCTGCTCATGGACTTTCTCTAAATGCAAGCAGACGAGTTCTACCGACTCTTTATACATATATATATATATATATATATGCTTTCTATGGTTATTATACATTAGATTGCAAAAATAAGGACACTGTACGACATTTTTTATGAAGGAGGTCTATTTCGAGACAAATATCGTCGAGACTGTATCGTAGAACGACATAGCGGGCTACGAGACGAGGTGATCCGAATGAGAAGCGGAAGCTATATACGACACTGTGCAGAAAAAAAAAGAAACTAAATCAACTCTACTTACCATTGTTTTAACTCTCTTGCGCAGTTTTGTCCCCATCCGCTGTGGAGGCAAGGCACGAGTATGACATTTTTGGGTTCTGAAAAGCATATAGTACACAGTGGTCCGTCCCAATCATACTCTGACTCGGTGCTTCCGCAGCTTTTGCAGCTGCTCGTGTCAGACTCGTTGCTAGAAGAACTTGCAGCAGCCGTTGCCACGGTCGATTTTGACGAGGAACACGTACAGTGAGCTTTATCCTTCTTCTTGGACCGTGCCTTGACAAATTTGAGCACTTGCAACCGATACTCTTCATTCATTGTAGCTGCCTGGCAGATACCCTTGTATTTCACTCTGACGGGAGGTGGAAACATCCATGGACGATCACCCAGGTTGAGCAGTACGTGCTGATGTGTTGTCAAGCTGACGGCTGGAAAGAGGCCCACGCCTGTGCCTCGACGATCTGTGCGAGCCGGATGATCGAATTCCACGGTAAGTCCGAGATCGCAGCCATTGATAAAAAATGTGCACAGGCCATTGTCGATATCGATAAAACTGCCTAGAACATCACCTGCACGACATTGAACGCGTGGACGACCGCGAGGATAAACCACTGAACCGTCCGCCTGGATTATCTCGAAAATTAGAGAGTGGCCAATCTTTCTCTATTTACACACACACTTACCCAAACGGCTGTTCTGTAAGTATCAAACGCGAAGCCATGCTGGTTTGAAAAAAAAGAAATAGTGAAGGATCTTTGAATATAAGCTTTCAAGAAACAGGATATAGAATGATGGTTGCAGACTTACACAGTCATCGCCCACTCCGTAACCTTCTTCCGGCGAGAAGCGACATCGACTGGTTGCCCAACCGAGTTGCATGATACCAGTCGTCAAAAGTAGAGCTTCATAGTACCATTTTCCTTGATTGACAGAAGCTGTGCTTCGTATAGACTCAAAATGAGGATGGTCGTTTCTCAGTTCGAGCCCGTTGCCACCGATCTTGAGATGCCTTGTGCAGTCAAATATATTCATGGTTGCATTGAGATGCGATAAATTCCAAGAGCATGCCAACTAAATGCCCAAACATTAGAAAAACTCATGTCAATATTGTATCCAGAGAATAGAATGTCGCTAATATATATCCTTTCTCCTTTTTTTTACCTCTCGACCGCTGCAGAAGACATTGTCGAGCGCCCAACGTGCACAATGAGCAAGTTGCACGTACAGCACCCATTGCTGCCGCAACTGTCCTTCAGGTGGTATAAATCCGGTATCAAAACTGTTGAGTTCCATGGCGGCCGGGTTCAAGTAGAATTCATCCAAGACATCATTCTCCTTGTTCTTTTTGTCAAGAGGAGAAGACGAAGAATCCTCCAGTGACCAGCAGTCTTCTTGTCGAGCACGACGTTTCGTTCGAAAAAGTCGAGTTACCTGTTTCTTGATCCAACGCCATTTTCTCTTTGATAAAGAGTCTTGTTGCTGTTGCTGTTGCTGTTGCAATTGCAGTTGATGACTGAACAGAGGCGACGGAGGAGGCATAGGTACCGTAGGTCCCAGTGAGGATGCCGGTGAGTAAGGTGACAAGAGATAAATGCGATGGTTGGCTTCTTCGCATTCCCGGATGACTCGCCACAATATTTCTCGTATGTTGCAAGGATGCAGCATAATTTCTTCTTTAATCAATCCTACATAAAGGCAAGATTATTGAATCGGTTTAGCGGAAGGAACAATCTTGTATACCATATCCATTCTTTTTTTCTTACCCGTCAATGCAAACTTTTCTAGAGCAATGATAGCAAACATGCGTACACGAAGGTCCTCTTCCGAGTCGGCCACAAAGTGAAGCATAAGATCGCCTACTTGATAGTGATAAAGCTTTCTTGCTAGATCTCCAGCGAACTTTTCTGCCAAGAGTGCCCACAGTGTAGTTGCGTTCAATTTCAAGAGAGTACTGGGTGCGTCGCGTCTTCGAGCTTGTGTATCGGCTCCTTTGCCGTCATCGCAGCGCGGGCACGGGATCCTCCAGCTGATATTCTTCGAGTACCACGATGAACGTGAAAATAACCAGGATATGGTTCGATACAATTGTCGGTGAGGTTTGTTGAGCTTGGCTAACATGACGGGCGAGACTGCTAACATTGTATCTCGGGATGGGAGGGTCGCTCGGTCAACAACGTGGCTCAGGAATGCCATGGCAACCGGACTTTCTGGATCCAGCGATGATATTATAGTACCAATAAACGCAAGGTATCCAGGTGCTGGGGAAAAGGAAGAAGCGATAAGCAAATAAAACTAAATGTTGAGAACAAAAGCATATCCTTGCACGTCGCTTTTTTTCTACCTTCGTAAGCAAGGTTAAAAAGCGTATCGAGTGCATGAATCATTCGTCGTTCCCGGTCATAAAATTCTTGCGATGATACTCTTCGGCTATTATTCCTCCTCGTTGTTGTAGTTGCTATGGTAGTTGTTGTTGTTGATGTTGTAGTGGAGTTCCTGCTGGTTCGTCGTGAGGATTGAGTCGATGATACTCTGCCACTATTATTTGTAGTGGGCCGAGCTTGCATGTGTGGAATATCCTCGTGCGGAAGTTCATAAAGATGGTTCTGTGCGATAGCTAATATCCTTTGCCAGGATGTTTCGACTAAACGAGTCGTAAACTCCATAGACGAGGAGTTGCGCAAGGTTGATGGCGTCTGCAGAGTATCCCATAACGGCATCGCTCTGGGGGCTGTTGTGTAGGAATAAATGTTCGAGATTGAAAAAGAAAAAACACCAACGCCCCGCACTCCGTGCGTTAGTAATGTATTGTCTTAGACATGAATACCGTGAAAAACATTACCGGAGACTTTCTCTCTCTCGCAGCGTCAACAACACCACCATCACCCGCTCTCTCCCGTGCGTTGATCTGTTTGCGGCGTTGTTCTAAACATCACTGATGCGGAGAAGCACAACATAAATGAAAACGATCAAAAGTGAGACTCCCATACGATTTCCGTCTATTATTCATGGTAGTCTCCCAAACAACTCTTTAATAAAGTGTATGCATTGACATGTGACATCAAGATGCTGTGATACGGAATAAAAGAAGAATTGTTATGCAACAATAAAATGAACGGATTAAATGGCATGCTTGTAAAAATGACAAACAAACATTGACACCGTCGAATGAGATCGATCAATAAGTTTGTCTGCAGCGCGTCTTTCTCGTGACCTCTCTGTCATGAGCGGTGTGCTAAAAGAACGATAATGGTATCACATATATGCCTTAGATACTTGTTCCAAAAGTGATGCCCAAATATCCGATGGACGGATGACCTCAAATATAGGGAAATGCAAAATCGATGAATTTGAATTCAATACATTTTCTCCAGATTTAATAAACGAGGGAAAGTAAGAAACAAACATTGCCACTGGGACAAGTAGGTATAATACTATATGAGCGTAACGACTAACAATTATAAATATGATATATGCTAAAAGATAAAATAGCAAAGTAATAAGACTACAGCTGACACAAAGACGTGAACATTGAAATCTAGAATCGCAAAGGATACTGCCGACTTTGATTCTGCCAAAGTGCTTGTTGGCAAAGCAGTTGAACTTGTACTAGAAGGAGAAGGCCTGACAACCGGTGCCACGCCAATCCGATGGTTTCCAACGTCGTATGAGACATAGAGAGATCTCAGCACTGACAAGCCTAAATACCAGACTCCATCGTCGTTATCGATAGGTGAAATTCCAAAGTAACATTGGCTGTCGGTAGGCGATGGAGTAGATATAGATGTGTACGAGTATACGAGATCTGAGATAGGTACACTGATGTTTTGTTTCGTTATTTCACCAGTCGCTGCTGCAGCAGCTGTGCTGAACGAAATGTACTGATCTTTTGCTTCTACAAGCGAGCATGGGATGTCATAGACGCCATTGTACTTGTCATAAGTAAGAGACGATGAGTTTGAGATACCGGTTACAGCCATGACAATCGATTCAGCAATGGATGCTGGTGCCAGGGTGACGGTGTTGCTAGTGACCAGTATCAGTCGCTGAGGAGCTGTACCAGAGAATAGGATATTGAGACCTGCTTGAGGTATTGCTATCCCTGTACAATTCACTGCCCAGTATCCATACGCGCTGCTGCTACTGCTGCCGTTTTGTGAAGACTGTGGGACGACAGGAATGTATGCTAATTCTCCAACGTATTTTGAGCTATCTGCACCACCTAGCATCAATTCACCAGAGTAGCCTGGTTCATCATAAGGTCCAAAGTAAAGAGAGAAAATGGGTTGCGAGATAAGCGTTGATTGATCAAGTTCAAAATAAAAGGCGGATATTGAGTCTTGTTGCCTGGGAATGCAAGTCCAAGGATTCCAACACTGTGACCCTTTAATCCGTCTTGGTCGTATGAAATGTCGATGGTGCTGTGGTTGGCAAATCCCAAAGTCTGGTTGTGAACGGTCAAGTTGCCGACGGTGACTGTCTCGTTGCCAATGGGTCCCCACACATAATCAGACAAGCCGTAACTTTCATTAAACATGGATGTTGATCTCGTCTGCACATAGGTTGAGGATTGACTAGCATCGAACCGTTCATAGAGGCACTCGATAATTGCGCACTCTGTTGATGGAATCCAGCTAAAGGAACTACAGATCCACCAGATCAGTAAAAAAAATAATATTGTGAAAATACATATACCATTACAATTCACAGTTCGCTTTTTTCTTTTACCTTGCAGTATCCAGAGTGACATTGAACTTTTGAGGAGGTGTTCCTACATCCAATTCAATCAAGTAAAGGCCTCCAAAGAAGTTGAATAGAGGGACAACATTGTTGCTTTGCTCGTGCTCTTGTCGTTTCCTCAATGGATGATCTGTCGTGTGGGTACGTATGAGAGGTGCTACAATTGTTTGGCACGACACAATCGCCGCCGAGAAGAGGAGGAGAAGAAGCAATTGTACTTTGCTCGACCTCATAGTTTAAAGAAAGTCGAAGGAGGTAGGAGAGTAAAAGGAAAAACAAGTTTAAACTTTTTGTCGTTTCAGGGCCAAAGCTGGGGCGTTGCAATAAATGTGTGTGCCACCGCAGTTATCAATGCTACTGGAGGATGCCGTGTCACAAAAGAAGTCTTTGCACTTTTCGAATGTTATTAATTAACCAGAAATTCTTAATCGTTGTTGCGTTGTTGATACTACTCCATTGTTGTTGCCGTTGCAAGCATCGCCGTCACTTGAGAGAAATCAGCAATTCTCTCTATCGTAATAATCGATGCTAATTTCCAAATCCTTGTGATCATTGCATGGTTGTGGTATAGACGTGATTGGGAACGCATCGATGGCATTGGGGAGCGTGATGAAGAATCAAATTTCAATGGGTTTCCGTTATATTTCTCCGGCGAAAAGGGTTGGCGAGGATTCGGGGAGGTCTGACAGTACATTCAGCCTTTGCGTTCGGGGAACGTTGAGAATATCAAGGGTTGACAAGAAAACGTTAAAGAATCCATTATACTCGGCAACAGCGGTCATAATGAGGCGCTGCAACAACAATGTATGGACTAGTAGGACTCGATGACAACGTATTGATACTACAGCAATATAATCCTCTCCATACCCATGGGCATCAATGCTAAGCTACGGCATGTAAGCAATGCTGCATGCGCCTTGACCTAATCAAATGGGGATGTCAAGCGAATTTCATGTGTTTCCATGGTACGAAAGCGCAAAATGTTTTCCCTTTTCCGGATTTCAGTGCTGCAGCGGGCCGCCTTGTTGTGTGTGTGAAGCTGTGCACTTTGACGGCTGTCACATTCATCCCATCGTTTCTTTTACGAACTTCTTTGCGAGTCTGCTTTGTGCCGTAATGCATTGAGACAATGAAGGTATATCTCCGTAGCAACTATTCATGAAAATGGGCGTGTAAATATTGTAACGTATTGCCGCGTCCGTCATCTCGTCCAGCGATTTTCGTAATAGGCTTGCTGTCGATAAGAAAGGGATATATTTCAATCGTTCATCGCGCTCCGTTATTCGACTCTTCGCTAGCTATAAGATTGCTTTGAAAGGGTTACTGCAACGACGTTGGTTGCGCTCTAATACCGGTTTAGTTAATCGAATATCGGAAGTCGTTTAAAAAGAAGGTTCTGGAAGGAAATATTGCCGTCTCGGGTCTTCTTTCGTCTTAACCAAATTTGACCCTAAAAGGGAGATTTAAGCGTGAAAAAAACTGCTGGCCATTTTATATGTGACGATCGAAATATATGATTAGGGGTGCAAGTAGTCGCATGTCCATATCTTTGGTTATTGATACCCCCGAGCAGCATCTGACGGCGTTTGTCATGTGTTGATGCACATGAAGGAATGGGTGGTGACCGTACCTCCTCTGTGGCTGTACGGTTGCTAGGTCACTTTTTCATCAGTATTCATCTAAACTTTTTTTTCAATGCTGAGCATGGTCTTGGCGCCCAGAGTCTTACCGTCTAGTTATCATCATCAAGAAGTTAAATATACTATTATTTGAACTTTTTCAAGGTTTTTTAGAAAGTTTTACGCGTTGCTCCCCCAAGAAGAAAAATTGTTTTTCGTCGAAACTGGTGTCTCGGTTTTGCAAACGCCGAAACAAACGCGACCCGGTAAAATTTTATCCATCGGTTAAAGGTTATACAGAAAGATGGTACCGAGCCTGTAAAACATGCACTAAACGTAGCTACATTCATCCAAATGTACATTGGATGGGTTGTACACTTAAACGCGCGAAAAATGGTAGGCTTCTATATAAAATTTCTTTTGATATTTTAAAATTTTTTGTCAGCTTGGTAATTCATGCATAGCAAAGGATTAATAAATAATGCAAGGAAAAACGTCACATGGCGCCTTGCCCTCTACCTGGACCAATTTTTTCCCCAAACGTCATGTACGTTGCACATTCTCGTCTTCTTCAGTTTCCTAGACAACAACCCATTACTTCACAGCTGTGTCATAACAAACTCAATAAACAATACATTGTCAAACACCCTACAATTTCCTGTCTTCAAGCATATTCGCAACATTCTCCATGTTTCGGGATGGACTCATTTTCAGAAAAAAAAAAGGTTTGGCATCATTGTTCCCGCTGGTGTAACCAGGAGATCGCCCGGAACACGGCGAGCGAGTTTTGCCGGTAATTTAAAATTGCGCCTGGTACATAGACTTGGATGGAAAAGTTGTGCTACTCTCTTGGTACGCTAACCGCAGCATGTAGTGGGAATCTATCTAAGTAGAGACGCGCGGGCTACGGGCCGGTGCAGAATGATATGATTTTTTTTCTGAAGCATTCTTTTCGGAGATAGGTTGTCTGAAACAAACCGAGGACCCATTTTTCGTCCCAGACACACAGAGCATACACATCAAGTGCTGTTTGCCAATCTTTCTCCTCCTTCCTTTTGTTTTTTTCTTCCTCTTTTACATTTCTTTTTTCCTTTATCCATCATCAACAACATGGCCTATCGGTCACTTGCTCTCCCAGCAGGGCTTCTATTATTACTCGCAGGATCTGCCTATGCTCAACACGATCATGGTTCAATGACAGAGGACCCTCCACTGCCGCCATTCAATGCAACTGGCGACGAGCCAATGTCATATGCACTCTTCCCGGATAACAAAGGTTACTTCTACACTCACGTCACCTTGATGGTCATTGCATTTTGGATCCTCATGCCAATGGGTAAAGCAAGATAAGACATTGGAAGACTGAAAAACAAAGCATTGACTAATCATCGTTTGTACAGGCATCATGTTTGGAATTGCTCGTTCATCTTTGCACGTTCCAACGCAGATCCTCATGTTCCTTGTTGCGCTTCTCGGATACTTCTTTGGCAAGCTCTACGGTCACTCGGTACCTCATTTCTACTCTGGCAATGTCCATCACTCTATGGGCTGGTTCCTTTTCCTTTTGATGATTGCACAGCTGGCTGTCGGCGTCGTCCGCAAGATTGCGAATGCCGTCGCACGCTCCCAAAGTGCACAGTATGATCGTCTTGAAAGCGTACATCTCGTTAACCGCACAGCTTCTTCTTCATCATCCGACCGCCGCAGCGACTTTTCAGATGATACCTTACACAACAATCACAACGACGCAGACTTTGATTACGACAAAGACGATGTAGTGACATCTCCCATTGATTTGGACGACGAAGATCCTCTCACTCCCCCGGAAAAGCCTTCGCTAGTCAACCGCATTTTTGACAGAATTTCACCCTACATTCCCAATGTTGTCAAGAAGGTTTTTGTTGCCACTGCATACAATCCATTCACCAAGACTATTTGCCGGTACTGGCACACAATCGTCGGCCGTGTATTTGTCATCCTCATCTTTACTCAGACGTTGAGCGGTCTTGTTGTATACCATGGTGTCTGCAGGTGCGGTTCACAAAAAATTTAGCATCCTTTCGGGATGGGGAAAAAGACAGAAAAAAAATTAACTTCGTTCACCCGGAAAATCCTTTAGGTCCTGGGATGTTCTTGGATGCATTGCTCATCTCATCAAGGGCGGTATCTTCTTCTTTTACGGTATCTTGACCTTTGGACGCTACCTCGGTGCATTCGCTGAGTATGGCTGGGCCTGGAATCGCGTTGACGGTGCAAGCAAGTTTAGCTTTGAAATGATTGAAAGCTGTCTCATCTTTGGTTATGGTATTACCAACACATGGATGGAACACTTTGGCCAGAATCCTGAATGGACGCACAAGGACTTCGAGCACGCCAGTTTGGCCTTCATGTAAGCATTACAAAGTGATAATTTTCAATTTAAAGTATTATATTCCTCTCTCTAACCGACTGCATATATTTAGGTGGTGGTGGTGCGGTCTTTTGGGTATTCTTGTCGAAAGCCGAGCTTTGCGTCGTCTTTTGCAACGTTCTGTCACCAACGCTCCCTTGGACGTGCCTCGACATGAACCCAAGCAATCCTACTCGCTCAACCCCTTCCCTGCTCTCATTGTCTTGTTCACTGGTGCTTCTATGGGCAACCATCACCAAGATACCATCTACTCCTCAAACATTCACTGGCTTTGGGGCTTGCTTCTCTCCTTGGCTGCCATCTGCCGTTTCGTCACCTACATCACTCTCTACCGTAACCCACCTACCGGTGTCGAGCCATCAAGACCACCAAGCGAAGCTTTGGGTGCTTTCTTGTTGATTTCTGGTGCCATCCTATTCATGGCATCCAACTCGGGTACACTGACATGGTTGAGACGAAACAACGTTGACAAGATGTTCTTGATGAACATGTGTGTTGCCTTGACGTCCATGACACTCTGCTATGTGACCGCCATGATTATCCTCAAGGCTTGGGCAATGAAACGCGAAGCTGTCAAGAAGGCAAAGCTGCGTCCTTTCCGTCAACGACAGAGCGCTCACCATGAAACCGCTTAAACATTTCTACACCACGTGCATACTTTTCTTTTGTTGATCCCATAATTATCTACTTTTTCTTTTCTTTTCTCCTGTCCATTTTGCTGCTTCACATAACCATATTATTTTCCCCATGCTTGTACCCTCTAATCTCTTCCCTTTTTCTTTGTTTCGCCTAAACTCCATATATATCACAATGCGACAGCTGTATTTTTTCTTGTTTACTACTGAAGTTGACTACTTTTGCTTGAAATTTTGAAAGTTTGGGTCGATTGGATGTATGAACTTTGGAAGTGAAAGAGGATCTGTATTGTACTGTAGTTATTGGTAATCTTCGAGTGAACACTGAATCCTCTTTTTGAATCGCTTGGTAGGTTTGGGTATGAGTCCATATGTTCATTTCAGGATCAAGTGTGGAAGAGAGAAGTGTGCGCGCTCATGCGCAGCTGAGACACAAAGAGAACATCGGTTTGATGTGTAACATGCCGTTCAAGCAGCTCTGTCTGTTTCCAAGCTGCTGCAATTCATATGATTCCATGCATTGATTGTATTCAGTTCAGAAAGGTCAATTTACTATAAAATGCGTTAGAGAGATTTCCATAAATGTATATGGGCATGCGAGAGAATTAGCGACGATTAAAAAATGGAAGGGGATCGAGACTGTGGTAGATACAATGATGGTGGCTAGGTTTTATCCCTTTTACCATCCAAAAGGCGACCTGACTGCCTTGAAAAGACTAGAAAGACCAAACCAGGATGAGGAAGACTTTTCCTCCTTCTTTGGTTCTTGCTGTTCATTCTCCTCGTCGCCTTTTACTGCCTGCTCCTCTGCCGAGGATCCCTCTTCTTTCGACTGTGCGGGTTCTCTTGATACTTCAGAGACCTGCTCTTCGATTTCGACTTGAACGTTTTTTCCATTCACATCAGTTTCTGTCTTTTGCTTGATTGCTACTTGCTCGACGTCGTTTTCCTGCACAGTTTCTTGTTCAACGACTGTTTCTTTGACGACGACGGCATCTTCCTTTTGCTCGGTCGTATCCGATTTGGCTTCTTGCTTGTCTTAATCTTGTTTCTCTTCAGCTACGTTCTCTTTCTCGGTTTCCGATTTTTCTACAGCTTTATCGTTTTCTTCTTGTTGCTTTTCCTGAGGCTTTGCATTTTCGTCTTGATTTTCGACCGGTTTCTCCTCGGTAGCTTCATCGATAGCCATAGCTTCATTGTTCGATGCGGCTACTTGCTGCTTTTCAGCCTGCGGCTTTTTACTAGGAAGATACATTAGAAACCCATCTCGCAATGGATCCACTTAGTGTGTGCCTTACATGTCTTCCTCTTCTTCTTCTTGCTCTGCCTTGGCAACAGTTTCCTGGGAGTTTTCACTGGATTGCTGAACAAATTTTAATAAAACGCGTTACTTCTCAGGCACACTGATCTAACCAAGGGAACCTCATCAGACTCGTCATTCTTCTTGTTCAACGTGTGAGTAACACCTGAAAGGACAGATGAGTGAATACCCAAGTTATTGCCACAACGCGGTTGCTATGGCTACTAACCTCGTCTTCTGTTTGCCTTTTTGGCAGGTCGTTCTTCGGCAGCTAAGCGCTTTCTCTTGTTCTTTGCTGGCACTGACACAAAAGAAGGTACTCTGGGATCCTCCATCTCGACAAAAAGACTGTAATAAGTCGGAAAGAAAGGGGACGTTTGGGGTCGTGTCACGCAATGCTGCACTTTTTTTTGCCCTGCTGCTGTTCCATCGGAGTATGTTGCACATGCTGCGTTCCTGAGCAAACAAAAAGTTTTTGCTTTTCCCGTGCGGTGGTTGTCCGAACGCCAACGTGGTAACCATAAAAACAATGGTATCAGAGTACAGTCGATCTAGTTCTTGAGCGCGTGCATGTTCCACAAAGAGGATACTACGGTGCTCCTTTTGTACCAAAGGTATCTTTAGAGCCAGTAATCTGGACTGAACCTGCAGCTCTCTTTGCTAACCTGCATCCCTACTCTTCGTCTCCCCCTCCCAACATGTCCACAGCACCATCCATTCCCAAGTGTCTTGTAGCGAATGCAGATCTTTTAGCTTAATATCTGTTTGATATCTTAGAACCGTGATAAGTATGAAACATCCCGCTGCCTTTTCCATATAACCTCGAGGCTGCTTCATTCGTGACAACTGAAAATAATTCTGAGGTTAGAATATGTACGTGGTGTTTCCCCCCAACCTTTACACGTCAAAAGCACACAACAGCGATTTAGCCAGTTTGAATATAACTACATGTCATAGCGTCATTTCTACCAGAAAGCATCATACAAAAAATATATAATTGGTAAGGTACGATCAACCAAAATAAAAACTATATCCAATTTTGCTCGCTGTATTAACAGCGAGAGTGAATGTAGCGTTCATCCCAGCAATCGATTTGAAACGCTGGACAAATACCCATTGTTGACAGCTTCAAGCTATTGTTACTTCTTTCATTTGATTGTTCCTTTTAAATAGTAGCCAACAAGCAGCGACAAAGATACGTTCGTTAGTGTTAGTAATTCATTATACTTCCCGGGGAGTCGCTTTAAATTACAAAGAGACACGCGAAATCTCTACATCATCCAGCAGTCCGAGAAGGTGGTGTCTTTGTCTTTGTCATGTTTTATATAACACGCTGGGTAAAAAGTTATAGGGTTTCCATCGTTTTTTGTCTCTTGTTTATTTCATTCATTCTCTTGATTGTACATATGGCAGCAAACGTCGTTGCTATGCCAAGCTCCTATCGGCTGGCCGATACAAACAAGCACCTCCCACCTTGTTATTATCGACGCTCGCTTCCACTACCACCTGCTCCAACTCCAGAGGATTGGAACAGACATCATAATAGCCGGCCGTTTCGGAACTCTACTACTCTTGGAGCCGATAACTTTACAAGGCAGCAAAGCAAGACATTGTCTTTTGCAAGTAGTACGCACCTCAACCACGACCACGATACGCTTTCAGACATCCCCGAGGAATCCAGCAGCATCAAGGACGAGGCAGAGTACTGGCAGCATGATATCAGCCAGATTAGGCAAACGACTTTATTTGTATTGGATGAGGTGAAACGGCTGGCCCAAGAGTTATTGGATACAGAGCAACGCGCACAATTATGGCAGGACCAATACATTAGGGTGCGCGAAGAATTGCGGGCTCTGCAGAAAGAGAACGCGCAGCTGGAAATGTACTTGATTGCTTCGGCTGGTTCCGTACAGTCACCCACGATGTTGCCAACGCAACAACAACCTCGAACTCGAAGAGCGTCGCTTGTCAGGTAATGCCAGGTTGAGAGCATAAAGCAGATGATGTGGTACTAATTTCCTTCATACTTCCTTTAAAAAAAGTCGCCTTCTTCCTGGAAGCATTATCAGGTCTTTAAAGAAATCACGATCCAAAGGCAGTCTTTGACATGCGAGATATTATAAAATTGAAGAATTTGATGTAAATAGGTTCTCTTAAATATATCGCTTTGTTGTGCAGAATAAAGCTTGTAGTTTGTGTAGAATCGTGCGTGGCAAGCGGGGTCAAATCCCTCGTCGAGGCAAAATACTGTATGTGCTTTTTTTTCTTTCACACAACGCAGCAGCTTTTGAAATGGAACAGCAGCAAAAGGATTACACGGCTGTTCCACCACCTTCCAATCTCACAGGATCGTCGGCACCAGTGGACTTCAATGATGCTTTGTCCAAAGCAAGAGCTATTGCTGAGAAACTCAAGCAGCAGCAAGCTGGAAACGGTGGTCCTTCCGCGACAGGTAGTGCCAAGATAATGTTGGGCTTTTATTTGATCCAGTTTCTAAATCGTCAATTAGCTGGATCAAAGCGTGGCTATCAAGAAGAATCATACCACGATGATAGCAGAGACTACTCGTCAAGGAGTTACGAGTCTCGCGATCACTACGGCGATCGCGAGACAAAACGTGGCATGTACGAAAGTAATTGTATGTCATTTCCCTTACGATATGAAGGATTTTGCAGCATTGCACGTATTGATGTGATACTATCGTAGACGGTGAATCGCGTCGTTACGGTCTTGGAACCGATGAAAGACGAAATACATATGGCGCCGTGAACGCCGAACCCATCATCAAAAAGGAGATGTCCGTACCCAGCAGCATGGTTGGCATGATTATCGGCAAGGGTGGTGAGAACTTGCGCAAGACTGAAAGAATGTCTGGTGCCAAGGTGCAATTCACTGAAGGTAATACTGAATCAAAACCGATTTTGCCTTCCAAAATGCTAAACTCCCTGCAAAAAGATACCGGTGCTCCGGAGCGAATTGTAGAGATTACTGGAGAAGCCGATCAAGTGAAAATCGCCGGTGACATGATACAACAGGTTATCGACGATGGAAGAGCAAACGAGTCAGTGCGATATGGCGGACGGTCATCAGGAAACGATGCATACGCAGCTTATGGCGGATCTTCTCGCACCTCGAGTTCCTTGACTGTTCCTTCATTCAGAGTCGGATTGATTATTGGTCGTGGTGGCGAGACTATCCGCGATCTTGAAGAGCGCAGCGGTGCAAAGATCAACATCAACCCGGAGCCTCCAGGAAGCCGATCCGAGGAGAGGATAATTACTTTGTCCGGCGACGATGCAGCTGTGAGAAGGGCAAAGGATATGATCAACGATTTGCTTGATGGAGCTGCGAATGTAAGCAAGCTCATATTTGGTAAAAATTGAAACAAATCAGCTAACTGAATGTGCTGAAGGGTCCTGGTCGTGATTATCGTCAACAACAGCATGGACGTGACGATCATCGAGGTTACGGAGGCTACGGAGGCGGCCGAAGTCATGATAACTATGGATCGTATGGACAGCATGGTGGAGGAGGCGGCTACCGTGGACGCCCTGGCGAAGAGCGCGATTCAGTCACCGTGCCACGTTCAAGCGTTGGCTTCATTATTGGCAAAGGTAGCTGCGTATTTTACTTGTTTTTACCAGCACGCTAACTGAGAAAATTTAGGCGGTGAAACTGTGCGTATGCTCCAAGATCAATCTGGCGCTCGCATTAAAGTCGACCAAAATGTGCCTCCAGATGCTCCTGATAGAGTGATCAACATTTTCGGTAAGTTTCATCGCTGGCTTTGCACTTTCCTGGATGCTGCCGTGTAAAGTGGGCTGCATCCAGAAAAGCAAGAGGTTGTTCGTGTATACATTGCATGATCTCTTCCTGCGGCGAATGTCAATTGTTTTATTGTCTATAACTCGTCGTCAAACGCATCCTACCTGCAGGTAATCCCGACGCCGTCGCATACGCCAAACAGCTTATCATGGACAAGGTTGAGGAAGGAAATGTACATACTCGTTCGTTCTATTTTCTTGTGTGGATATGGAAGGAAAAACCTATATGCGGGATGTTTTGTGTTTAGGACTGTGCGCTTCACTGCGCAGCTGATAGCTAGATTCTTGCGCAAAATGGTGATGCATTAACCTGGCAGTTCGAATACTAACGTTATGTTTCCCCTTCTCTTTTTCCCCCATTCTTGCTCTTCATTGTGACTTACAGGCTAACTATGGTGGTCACGGCGGTGGAGGACGATACCGGAACGACAACCACCGTAGAGGGTATATACACCTGACTAGGATTTCTGTGAAATGTGTAGGTCTAATGAGAATTATGGAATCAATTTAGATACGGCTCTGGTGGATACAAAGACAATTACGGCAGCGGTAGCGGTAGCGGTTATGACCAGCAATATTCTGGTCAATATCAAAGCGGAACCGATGCCAGCGGTTATGATTATTCGCAATACCAGCAATACTATGCTCAGTACTATGGTAATCAAGAAGGCGAGGCAGCGAATCAAGGTATGAAGAAATGGACTCGACGGGCTTCAAAGAATTTGTCTGACTGGATTTTGTATGTTATTAGGATATCAGTATGGAGGATATCCATACGATTACGGTCAGTATGGTGCATCGGGTGCAGCAATTGCAGATGAGAAGAAGGAATCGTCGAGTGCAGAAACCGAAAATGCCTCGGAGAAAGAGGGAGCAAAACCCGCGGATGAATCTACAGCAGAAACTGCTGCATCTCAATCAAAGTCGACAACAACAGCAGAGGGTGGAGCTGATAAAGATGACAACAATAATCAGGATGCCGCGTACTACGCTCAGTATTATGGTGGAACAGGTGATCAGGCACAACAGCAACAGTGGACGCAGGAAGCATACTACCGTTGGTATCAGCAATACTATGGAAATCAATATGCAGGAACAGAAAATCAACAGCTTTCGTCGTCGGCTGCCAATAATGAACAGCAACAGCAACAACCATCTGCTCAAATTGCTACGTCTGATGATTCTAACAAAGAAGCTCCCGAGCAATAAGTTAGTATGCGCGCTTTTTAGTTGCTTCCCAACGGCTGGCGTTAGAGTATAGGAACATGTCTAATGAATCATTACGTATGAATATCCCTCGCAAAGTTTTTTCTCTCTCTTTCTAATGAAATAATAAGACGCCCGCTTTAAAAGTCTTGCTAAAGATGAATGGTATTGAAGTGTTTGCTTTAAAGCTTGCTTCCCATATTGCTTTCACGGAGATCCTCAAGTCACGAATTGAAGACCCTCTCGATGATTTGCTAGAGAGGGACTTATCCCGCTGCACAGCACACTTATTGACACAATGAGCTGGAGCAGCAGTTTCTCGCAGACATATGTGAATCCAGAAAACTTGAAACTAGCAGAGCAAGAAGTGGACGCGTTCATGGATCTGTACAATAGGTAAACTAGAATGGAATTGATAGATCGGTTTGTTGTGTTTTCTTCGCTGATCCTGGGTTTTGACAGAATCTTGGAAACCTGCCGCAAAAAGTGTATACCCAGTCGTTACCATGAACCTGATCTCAACAAGGGCGAAATGGTCTGCATTGATCGCTGCGTAGCCAAATACGTTTCTGTTCAAAAGCACTTGTCTTCTAAGATGCAGGAGAACGCAGAACGGCTATCCAACCTTGGTTCAGGCGGAGGAGGCATTCCAAACACTTTATAGAAGCATCCCATTTTGTATAAAGCACCTGCCCACCTTTGTAACATATTCGCTAGATCTCTTTTTTTTCTTTTACTAGTCCATGCTATATACAGGAAGAGTTTATTTTGTCATTTTCATCATTCATCGTTTTTGAAATATAGATGTTGCGAGTCGCCGAGCGATTTGCGCCGCACTTTGTCCTCCTGCTTCTTCTTCAGTCATAATATCCCCAGTCGTCGCATACTCTTCGTTTGAGTGTGGCGGTGCTAGGTTCAACATGGTCGGTGGAACGGGTGGATGCGGACCAGCAACAGGAGGAGGGGGAGGTGGCGGTCCGCGTGCGAACGCCGTTGCTGCTTCCCTGTTTACGGTCAAGAGTTTCTGTGCATAGGACCATAGACATATAGCCCAGTAAAGCTATAAATTTTTTTTGTAACTGAAAAGGTCATCCAACAATACTCATTTCTAGCCCTTTTGACACTGTGTTTGGTGCTTACATAACATATAGTCATCACAATGAACATGGCGATAGCGAGTTTCAATTCGTCTTGCCAAAGTTTGTGGCAATTGTAATAATCTGGTACTGCGTTGAAGATAGAAGATGCTGCAACTTGCACACCTTCCTCGGTGGTGACTGTTTCATCGACAGAGTTTCGAGATTCATTCGTGCACCAGTTCTGATACTGTGGTTCCTGCACGCTGAACACGATGATATCGACAAAGAAGTTGATGAGAAAAAGACCAACTGCTATCCAGGTGACTCGATGTGCAGAGTGGATCAATCTTGGCGAGTCCTAGAAAAAGAAAGAATATATTATTGCTGGGTGATCCAAGTTCGAAGAAATAGAATAGATCATACCACAAACAATGCAAACAAGCCAAAGAATGCTGTGACTACAAAGATGACGCTGATTGTTCCCATAATCATGAATGCATAGTAATCAAGGTAGGAAAATATTGCTGTAATGTACGCGGCATACGAAGTGATCAGTCAATCCGTTTGCAAAAAAAAATGTGCGTTGCTAATCGATAATGATATAACGTACGATTTCGAGTTTGATAAGCCAAAATGGCAATATACAGATCGATACCCTTTCGTTTCCCAAAATGTACACAATCATTTGTCAGCAATGCCTCAGTTCTAGTGTGAGAACAACGAATAATGGTGCCCTACCGCCCACAATGCACATGCAAGCGCACATCCTCCTCGCAAAGACATGCATCCACAAAATTTGCGTGCGAATACATGCTTTGCATGGAAAGTTTCTATCCGCAGCCCGACTTCTGGATAAAACATTCTTTGGTAATTAGATATGTAGTATATGAAAAGAGGAGAAAAAGAAGGAAGGACGAGAACTACGCTGTGACAACTTCGATCATTAAGTGCAAAAACAACAAATTGCCGGAAATGGCAAGATGCTTCCTTTGGGACCCATTCCTCTGGATGTTGTCACGCCCTGACCTTGGCACTTGTTGTTTCAGGACCCCATTCCAGAAGCGTAGTCTATGGATGGCGGATGCTATACAGATATGCAATATAAAAGAGAGGATTACACGACATGGTAACCCAATAGATTCCTTCAGATTCCTTATATTGCCTCGCAGTTATTAAGATGTATTGCGATGCACATAATGAATCAACACAGAATGAAGCATCCTGTCCTATCAGTTAATCATACTCAGGGATTTGTAGCCAGTAAATGTGCTGGTAGTACTAGATCGTTCTTATCGTCTTATATCTGTATTAGGTGTACAGGTATCGCCTACAATTCACTTTGATCATCATGAGCTATGATGAAAAGGAAACATCCTCAAAGCTAAGGAATGCGTCGGGACATGTACTGTGGTAACAAGGCCTAGTTGAGTATTTGTGCAGCTCATCCTTACAGTCACGCAAAGGTGAAGATTATGTCTTGCTCACATCATTAAGGCTATCAGACATTGGAAATAACCATACGCTCCCTAACCACTCTCGATATGTGCCTAGTAATGTTATCTTTGAAATTCGAGCACAGTTAACTTCTGGTGGCAGCCACATCGTTTACTGCGATGTCGGTCGTTACAAGAACGTCAATGCAGATTTCAATGCAATATCGAGCGGTGGTCTTTGGCGAGAACAGGCATTTCATTGCATTCCTTAGAAACATGTAGTGCGTGTATTACCGGATAAAATTCTAGGCGTAAAGGAAAAAAAACAAAAAGAAGGAAGAGGAAAAACATGAAAAGTGGTATTTACAGAGTGCAAAATCCCCAATCACGGGTCGTCCCAATTATAGAAAAAAAGGTTCATGCCGTACATCGAGACGCCAGCGTTCCCGAGTATTCCAGTAAGGGGGAGGCGGGGCGGAAGGGGATCCGGGGATCTGGAAAGAAGGTATGCATGCTAGGTAAATTAGA
>KK100130.1:124157-142269 GCA_000611695.1 Rhizomucor miehei CAU432 | reverse complement strand
CGAGAGATTAGCCAAAAAGGTAAAGAGTGTTATCATGCAATGTATGGTATGTCATCGTCTGTAAGCAATTTCTCAAAATGCCTGATTGTCTCTTGTTCATCACCATCCTCTTGATTATCATCATCGTCTTCCTCGTCACCGTCATCGTTATCCTCTTGAACTCGACTGCCGTTTTGTTGCGATTCGATTAAGGCTGCATTTGCAAGTTCTGCTAATGTACTGCTGCGCCGTCGTTTACCCCGTCTGAGTGGCAACGATGGCAAATGTGGATTGTTTTCAGAAGCGGATAGACATCGTTTGTAGCACGGATGCTGGTGCACTAGATTGGCGTAATACTGCTGCAGTGTAGGTCCAGAGCTCGTCAAATTCCAGTCAATTAGTTTCAAAAGTTCAAGTTCAAGGGCATTGAGCTCATGTGTCGAGATACCGCCGACTTTAGCGTAGTGGGTGTTGGTACAATAAGAGTCACACAGGGCTTTGGAGGATACGGTCACGGCTGTAATAAGGAAACGATGTACGGTCAAGGACGATATGGTGAATTCAGGATGGAGTTCACAGACGCGATCAATGTAGATGAGTAGCACCAACAGACATGCTTTCTCTACACAGGCGTACTTGACAATGCGTCGTAGGTAGTCGTGTAGTGAGATGCTCGGAGGTGTTCGTGAATGAAAACGCGTCAAATTTCGTGAAGTAAGTGGTATAAGGTCGTTGTGAGATATTAAACGTCCAAGCATATCCGCTAGAAAGAGAAAAAAAGCAGTAACATCGTCAGCGTCTACTTTTGCTGCTTGAACCAAATCGTGTGCGCATGGTGTGCTATTACCAATCATATGGGTTAAATAGTTTATATCTACAGCATAGAAATATTGTGGAACTTGTATAACTTTGGCTTCTGTTGCAGCCACCTCTGTTGAATCGTTTTCCATGACATTGACACAAAATTAAAGTGACCAAGGGAACATTAAACAGAGGAAGTGTGTGTTCGCAGGGTTGCTTGAATCTCCTCTTCAAGTTGTAATTGCCGCTTTTTCCGTCATTATGAATTTTCAAGCCACTACTACCACGTTGTCGACCTATTGGATGCTGCAGCATGACCTGCAGAATGCCTCAAAGGAATTCTCCGTGTTTACCCTTCCAGCTGCTTGCTGGTGTGCAAAGTCTCCTTGCCCGTAGTCAATGTGTGGTGTAAAGTTGGTCGTCTGTCCGGGAACTTCTTTTTTCTTTGATTCAGTTATCTTTTGACTTTTCGTGGTTGCTCTCTTTCCACCTACTTGATGGTTGAGGATATGGTTTGGGTTGCGGCAAGTTCGGAGGGTACTTTGCTCGTGGTGGTGAAGGTTGACGATGTTCATTGTTGCCTAGCAACGTATTTTCGATTTCTCTCCCGTTGACAACGACTCGACGTCTGCCGCCACCAATTTCTTCAATCGTCTTTGTACCCTAAATAATAAATCCATGAGCTGTGTAAGAAACAATAGCATATTGCGAAAGTACAAGCTGCTCGTCTACGAACATTTTCGTCTTGGATAGTCGTTATAGTCATGGTCTCGCGCGTGCCATTGACAACTCGAGAAGAGGTCACTACACGCCTTGACATCATGCCACGGCCCATGTTATTATTTGAGACCATGTAGCTGGTATTGCTGAAAGCCGACTGCAGCATGCTGCTCTGTAGAATATCAAATGGCGTGATTACAGATGGATGCGTCTGCCGCCCGTTGTGGAGTCCTGAACTGCCCCGGACATCGTTGCTGACGAGGGCTTCATCTATTTTCAAGTTGTCAAGGATATAGAAAATGCAAAGAAGATGATACTGCGCTCACCAAAGATAGCAAAAGGATCTCGAAATCCGAAGAATTGAGCAAAGACTTGTTCTGGAGGCTGAAACTGAGGGTCGTATGACCAAACCGTCAGCGAGATCTCATCTGATTCCACAGCATATATTAGCTGACGTCGTTGATTTTGTCTTACCGTAAAACCATAGAAAGGATCTCTTGTCGGGGAAGACTTTGATTCATGCTGTGCACTCGTATCATATTGTGGCGCTGCATTTTCCATGTCATACACTCTTCTTTTTTCGGCTGTTGGTGAAGAGACTCGATGGGTAATACTTCTTTGGTGGCTAAAAAGACTCGACTTACGGTCAGACAAGATCTCATAAGCTCGACTTTTGTATATCCTTTTTAGACACAGCGTTGTTCTTCTAGTATCTCCATCTAGTGAGAATACCTTATGTTCTAAACTAGATTGTGGCAGAGCAGTGGCGTTAATGCAAAGTCATATGATCGCCCAAGTTCTATGAGGAACCTTTTCGGCAGCATCAGATGCCTTGTTTTTGTCAGGATGGTATTTCAGAACGAGTTTTCGGTATGCTTTTTTGATATCCTCATCAGTCGCATCACTGGAAAGTCCCAGCGTCTCGTATGGATCCATCCCAACCTCTGTTTGCCGCGGTCGAATCAAAGAATAAACAAAGAAATGCAAAAGAAGTGATGTGAAACATTTTGGTCATTGCAGGGACTTTTTCCATTTTTCTGAAACATTGATGATTTTTTATGCTGTGCTAATGATTGTCACGAACGGAGGAAAAACAAGGAGAATAATGCGGTTTACACGGGAGTTTGGGTGGAGTTGGATTATATATTAAGCGGGAGACGGAGTACGCTGTCTGTTCAATCATTCCATACGTTTAGCCACAAAATCTTGGTCACAAAAATGTACAAAAAATAGATGTTACCTCTGTATCGAGCAGTGTAGAGGAAACAAGTGATAGCGTCCACTTCTTTGATGGTTTGGTTGGCAAAATGACGAGAGACAGCCGCTACAAGCTCTTCCTTGTTTGTGTCTGCAGATATTTTGATTTTGTGAACTCTGGCGTATTTTCTCAACGTTGACATATCAAGCGAGCTGAAATTGATCTAGAAACAATACGACTCGTTAGAACTTTGCCCGTGATATTCAGGACAACTCAAGGGGTAGCTTACTGTTTGAAATTCTTTTCCCACATTTCCGTCCGCGATTCGTCTCCTCTTGTCACGCTCGCGATCCCTTTCTGCAGCTTGTTTCATTGACTGGGACGAGGAGCCCGCACCGTTCATAGCACTCGATCGTGGTTTGGATTTCATGGTTGCTGCTGTGAGAAAGAAGAGAAGTATCGCTGCACCTGAAATGAAAAGGGGTCGCCTTTTTTTCCCTTCCTTCTCAGCTCACAGCTCAGCTTCATGCGCCTCTCTCGGTTGTTCCGAATTTGGCATGAGTACGCAGTGATACAGAGTGAGGTGAAAGCAAGCGCAATAAGTATCCATGATGACAGTATCCTTGATATTCACGCATATATTATCTGAAGGATATGCAGAGTCCGCTCTCTAAGTGAGCTCAAGAGTGTAGATCAGAGTGTATGTATTAGGTCCAAACAGAAACGAGGCGAGAATGATGAGGTGCTTAAAGTAGCGTGGATATAAGGAAATTGGTAAGATTCGATGCGTTGGAAGCAAGTGTAGACGATATTATTGTTTTCATAGTTCATGGCTTTGACGTATAAAATTCGTTCAAGGATAGTGACAGGTTCCATGGCGAATCGTCTGTAGAATGACTGGTAGGGTCGCAGTCTAGAAGCAATGGCCGCACTTGAAAAGGTTGCAGGAAGATTTTTGCTTTCTTCTGATAAACTTCAATTCGTCGCCAGAGAATAGTGGTGCATGTTGCTGCCAAATCTGCTTTGATATGTATCGCCAAGCAACACCTCGAAGATTCGAGCTTTTTTGATTGTAAATATGAGGTTGTCGATCAGTTTTCTGTACTTGCTGGACTTTGATGCATCTTAAGATTTGTAAAGTGTTCGCAATCTCGGCCTTGAATCAATACTTGCATGACTGGCTGCAGTATAAAGGACAGGTATATATCAAGTCCTGGTTTTGATGTCTCATGGTAGCTTGATGCACCGGGGGCGCCCAAAAGCTGACTTAGAGGACCATGTTATAATCGTAAACATATGCTACGCATTCACGACGACTGCTATTGAAGTCCCAAGTTCGACATTGTGAATCATCCTATGAATGTAAATGAATATATACTTTCTTTAGCATGAGCTTGCGAATCTAATTCAGGGATTGTGGTATAAAGATATTTCCTTTTCTTCTCGCCTTTCCTTTAAAAACGTTTTACTGTGGACCATCCTTTTGCGTAATTTTTTTTTCGACGAAGAGACTACACAATAAGAGATGGAAGCGCCCGTTTCATCCAACCAAATCATTCCAAGAACCTTTATGTATACAAATAGAGCGCGTAGGAAGTCCTTGTAATCAGTCCGCGGATCATCGAATAACTGTTATACACTGAACTCTTGTCCGATGCTTCGGCTAACCTATTTCAGGATATTTCTTCCCTTTCAGATAGCGCCTTCGGGATTTGCCTACACTTTGTGGGGGCATTGCTGACAAAGATGATAAGGGATTTCCTTCTTTTGTCGCTAATGGCAACCAATGAGGACGACAGGATAATGGCAGAAGAAGGTTCCTTTGACGATCTCGTTTGAATAGCTGTGGCTGTAGACTAAAGTTGGTTGCTCTTGTCAAAAGGATCCGTGGGATCGCCCGCTGAAGGAATGGACAGTCAAGGTCACTTTACGGTATGCATATGCACGCCTTTTGTTCTCATATCCTCGGCAACTGTAACAGTGAATTCTAGGTGCGAGCCGTAATAGTAGGTCTTGCGCTTGGTACCATTATGTGTTTTTCGAACATGTATTTTGGTTTGCAAACCGGATGGATATCAATGATGTCGCTGCAAGCATCGCTCTTGGGTTACGCAGTCTTCAAACCTTTTGAAAAGAAGCTTCGTCGTCCATTCGGTCGAGTCGAGAACGTAGTATTACAGACAACAGCAGTCGCCACAGCAACGATGCCACTTGCCGCGGGTATAATTTACCAAGTATTGCTTTTTTACGAAGCCGCGCTCTAACGATCGATGATTAAAGGCTTTGTGGGCATCATACCTGCCCTTGGTTTGCTGACGACGGACGATAGCCCGACCGGTCCAATAACACTGTCGGTCTGGGAGATGGTTTTTTGGTCTTTGGGTGTAGCCTTCTTTGGCGTCTTCTTTGCTGTACCACTCCGGAAGCAGACAATTATTCGCGAAAAGCTACGGTTTCCGTCTGGCACGGCAACCGCGGAAATGATTGCACTTTTACACCAACAACAGTCGGATGGTAGTGAGAGCCGTTTGCGACACCGAAAACGCAGATCAAGACAAATTTCAGAAGATAGCCCACTACTATCCAACTCTGCAATTGAGCGTAACACTTACTCTGATTCTTCGGCTTCATCTTCCGGGAGTAGCTTATCGCCCGTATGTCCTTCTCCTCCACCAGACAATCAATCCCCCGTAGCCTTGGCTACCATATCACATAGCACCTGCCGATCTCCAAGCCAAGAGCGACTCGGCAGATCTGCAAACGAAGCATGGACTTTAAAGCTACACGCCTTGCTGGCATCTTTTGGCGCATCCTCGCTCTATACCTTGCTCTCCTACTTTTTCCCGATTATATACAACCTTCCACTCTTCAACTGGCTTACTCTCAACCTCGTCGATTTCGCCGCTTGGGAATGGTATTTCTCGCCAAGTCTTAGTTACGTAGGTCAAGGCATTATCATGGTAAATCTAGCGCTGGAATGAGGCATCTGGTTATAACTCTTAACTAACGAATGCTATAGGGTCTGCCTACAACGCTTTCTATGCTTCTCGGCTGCATTGTTGGCTGGGGAATATTATCGCCTACAGCGACAAATGCTGGCTGGGCACCCGGACCTGTATCCGATTGGAAGACGGGATCAAAGGGCTGGATACTGTGGATCTCTCTCGGTGTAATGATTGCAGAGTCTGTAGTCTCACTAAGCATTGTTGCTATCAGATCGGTTTCCAAGTATATCCGCGGCAACAGCACTTTGGAAAAGACATCGTACCAACGAGTTAGATCAAATACCCGGCGAAGAATATCAGACGCTGACGAAGAGACAGCAGGTCTAGCTGCTGAAAGCGAAATAGAACAAGAATGGAGTGACACGGAGGAGGGACGTTCTATTGCTCGCAGTGAACCTGAGCAAGATGCACCTCCCGAGCAGCTTGTTAAACCAAAGGTTACAATTATTGGCTTGCTGGCTTCGACGATATTGTGTATCATTGCTGTGACGGTAGTCTTTGGCACTAAGATCCTCCCGATACCCATGAGCATTCTGGCTATCACTGTGGCCATGTTCCTCAGCGTTTTAGCCGTTCGAGCTTTAGGTGAAACTGACTTGAATCCGGTAAGTTAAAGAGGAATTAATGTACCGGTGCTCAGTTACTCATGCTCTGGCTCAAGGTGAGCGGTATTGGTAAAGTTAGTCAAGTTATCTTTGCGCTCGTTATGCCCGGTGGCATTGCTGCCAATTTGATCGCAGGCGGTATAGCCGAAGCAGGTAAAATATCGTAGTGTAGTCGAAAAGCGGATCAAGAGATCCGTTGCACTGAATTACTATCCCTCTTAGGTGCTCAGCAAGCAGGTGATCTTATGCAAGGTATGTTTCTGCAAATAACCATCATGTTTCACTGGCTTAATCTTCTTGATAGATCTGAAAACCGGACATCTTTTGGGAGCTTCGCCGAAAGCCCAGTTTTATGGTCAACTGATCGGTTCTCTATTTAGTGCTTTTGTAGCTACAGGTAAGGGCCGAAATTGGTCTGGGATAGAGCACATATTGAACAACCCTATTTTACTTAGGGGCATACCGGCTATATACTATCGTGTACCAAATCCCAGGACCCGAGTTCCCTGTGCCCACCGCTCATGTTTGGCTGGACATGTCTCGTCTCGTGAATGGCCAACCCTTACCAGCCCATGTCACCGAGTTTGTGCTCGCATTTTCATTGTTGTTTGCCGTATTTGTCCTCCTCAAGGAAATTGATGAGTACAGAAAGGATGAAGGATGGCGTCGATATATTCCTCAGGGCATCGCTTTTGCCATCGGCATGTACAATCCGCCCAACTTTACTCTGGCTCGGGTGATTGGTGGTTTCCTAGGCTACGCTTGGAACAAATACTGCGATGCACCGAAAAGTTCAAGGCGAGTCGAATCCAAACTGACCGCATTCCTTTCACGCTATCGCCAAAGGGTTGGGAAGGTCCTTATCATTATTGTTGCAAGCGGTTTTGTTTTGGGAGAAGGCACGTTTTCCATTGTCAATATGGTACTGCGTGCCTTCAACGTACCTCATTATTAATCACAGAATGAATTACTTGTACATATTGTACTATCATTTAAAAGCATTCGCCGTTCTTTATACATTTGCAAGAGAATATATTTACAAACTAAGACCCATGTCTTTTTCTATGATCGTGAGGTAGTCTTGCATACTACCTAGACTCGGCATTGCTGTTCGTTGCTCTGCAGTTCGATGACGTTTCACTTTACGCTCACTAACGCTTGATCTTGCCTCTATATCCGTTGTCTGCCGAGACGGGCGAGCAAAGCAAAGCTGCGCGTACGTTTGAAAGTCCAAGTCTGGATCTGTGAAGGTGCGGATAGCTGGTCCTTTGTCCAATGCTTCCAGCGGTTTGGTTGTTGCAATGACAAGTCGTGTAAGGGCCGGGTTGGGGGGTATATGGTATCCAGGGTTAGCGACCTTGTCTTTTCCAATCGTCTCGATCTTTGAAGTAGGTGCAGTCGATTCCCAAGATACCAAACTAGATTCATGTCCGCGGTACTCTGTATAGGACATTTGTAGTGCAAGTTTGCTTTTGGTTCGCAAATTCAACGGAACAGCTGATACCGTCTCGTATGCATATCTATTCAAGAATCTGATGGCAACATCTGTGACTCCAGTCAACGACAAGTCAACACCGAGTAAAGATTTGATGCGCACAATATGCTTGAGGCTTCGATCAGTGATTGAGTTATTAGCTGCAAAGCTGACAACTTGGATGTTGCGTAGTCCATAGTGCTTTTGTTCAATGCCAGCCATCCGCGATATGCTCGCTACAGCAGCATCTGAAATATTCGTCCCAGTCAAATCCAGGACTTGCAAGTTGATGAATTCTTTCAGGTACAAGATACTGCTGTCATTGATGTCTGAACAGTGAGCAAGGTTCAGTTTGCAAACAAAGTGTGGAAAAGAGCGCGATACATTCTCAAAGGCGCGTAAAGGCGAAGAAAGACCAACTTTTTTGCATAGATCGACCGTGCAAAACGGGCTGTTTGATTCGCGTAGCTTGGTGCCGTGGGCGCGACCAATCTTTTCTAGAACGTCAAAACGTAGCCGATCCTGCGGTTTGTTGTAGATCGCTTGTAGCAAGTCTTCAATGTAGGGATGAAAGGGTACATGGTTGAAATCTGTCACGTAAGTTGCTGAATCGGCCAAGATCTCTAGGCATATCTCATAGAGAGAAAGCATGGATGACGCGGGTCGATAAGGAATGCGCCGACCAAGTCGGCATTTGCCACCTTGGATCAGATAAAGATTCGTTTGCTTAGCAACATGCTCAAAGTGCTCTAGAAATGGAAAAGTAGCATTGTCAATTTTCAGTGTCGCAGGCAATCAGAAATATGATTCTAGTATAGTAAGGGATGAAGCCTTGCTGATATATGCGTATTCTCTGCGCGTCAAGCCTACATACATATTACAGAGCTATCCGCATTTGTCTGCATACATATTCCACTTGCATGATCGCACTGCTGTACTTTTTACGAAAGCAATACTTTCTCAAGCAGCTTTGCTGATGACAGAGCAGTTTTGAAGCAACAAATTGCTTCCAATTTTCACGAGTGATTTAAAGCGCGTCTCACGCGCACCCACCTTTCTTCACCGCTCTTTCGCTCTTCCATTCCAATGCCACGAGCCCCACGAATCTTCCATTCCGAAAAGGTGCATTCCCCCTTTCAGGGGGTGACCAGGATCGACGTTACAGAGTTCCTTACAGAGCAAGGCACGATTGATGAGCCCAAACTTCGAACCTTTGTCGAGAATCACTGCGTCGAGAACGGTGATCCTTTGGTTGTCAGCAACTTCCAGTCCTTACCGAGTTGGGATCAGGAGGAATTCAGTCTTGATCGGTTGAAAATACTTAGCAACGACCTTGGTAAGTGGCTATTCGCGATGTATTAATGCAACTGGTGTACTTATGATATCTTGGCAAGAATACGAGATCTACGACGTGAAAAGGTACGAGCGGATGGACAGGATACCTTTTGCAGAGTTCTTGTCGCGTATCAAATATCCACAAGGACAACGTCCACGAAAGCGAGGCAGAAAGGCGGCTTTGGAGGACGACAACGAAAACAGCAGCAACAAGTCGCAGCGCACAAGCCTGGAATCATGCATTAAACGACGAGTCTCCGACGATGATAACTCTAGTCAATCCGACAGTGACGGACGGCAAACGGTACCTGAACGCGTGCCTGAATCTAAAGCAGTCCTAGATATTTCAGTTAATGAATATGAGCAGAATGGCAAGCGACAATACACAAATGAGGGACTTGACTCTGACCACTGCAGCGGCAGTAATCTGAATCCTAAAGGAGAAGAAAATAGTAGTCAGCAGCAAAGTGTACCTGAGCCGATGGCGATTGATGAGTCAAGGATAACTCGCAGAATAGCTAGAATTGGAAAGCGGACCGTAAGCAGTAACTCGAGCCAGATCGACAGTGACGAGGATGAACGTGGACGTATGCAACTCAAGAACAAGCAGTGCCAAGGCGAGCCGTTATATTGCAAAGACATGATATGTCCAGAATCATACAGACAAAAGCTCCAAGAGATGATACCTGAATTCTTGCTCCCGCTTGGTCACAACGATCTATTCAAAAACTTTCCAACAGCAAATCGCCCCGAGAGCCAAATGTGTTATATTGGAGGAACGCATTCTGGAACAGCACTCCATCGTGATATCTGTGGCACCTTTGGACACAATCTGATGACTTTTGCTGAACCAAACGCGTACTCAGAGTGGATTATGATAAAAAACGAGCACCGGGACAAGCTGCTGTCGACCTTCCACGAGCCGCAAAGCAACGATTCTGACGGACTATTGGAATATCAGCGCAAATTCAATAAGAAGAGCTCCTTTATCGAGTGCGACCGAGCGTGGATCAGCCCTGCTCAACTCAGAGAAGCTAACATCCCTGCGACGATCATTATTCAACAACCAGGAGATCTGGTGATTGTGCCCAGTCTTTATTACCACCAAGTCCGCAACTTCGGCGTCTCCACAAAAGTAGCATGGAACAGATCCACACTTCAATCTTTAGAACTGGCTCTTGAAGAGCAGTTACCCGTATATAAAAGGTAACATGCTATTTTACTATCTTTACATATACCTTTATTTCTGATCTGATCTTTTAGTGTCAATCGACCAGAGGTTTTCCGCTGCAAGGCCATGATGTTTTATACACTGCAACTGTGGGAACGACTCTTATCTGACTATGTGAAATCACGCGAAGATAATAAGCAAGTGCGCATCGAAGATATCAAAGAACTGTCTATCGGCACATTTGGATGGGATCACTTTGTCGAAGAGTGCCGGCTGCTTGCACATCTTTTCATGAAACATGCAGTACAACCGGAAACCATTGAAACTATACCTTTTGAAGGCGTATCGGATAAAGACATCCCAACTGACACATTAGAAACGACACCATTTACTCTGGTTTGCAACTTTTGCCGATGCGACATATTCCATCGGTTTTACCGATGTGAACACTGCTACGATTTCGAATTATGCCTCGACTGCTACGCTAAAGGTCGAGGATGCGAGCATTTGACAGACCTCAAAATGTACCAAAGTCCAAAAGAATTCAGCCAATACAAAGAACTAGTCGACAATTTCATATCTACAGTCAACAAAGCTAGAGGTTTCGAGGTGTTGTTCGGCGATATATATCACGGCAGATATGGCAGCAACATTCACTGTTATTCTCTGGCGACGATTTGTCGACGAATTGAAATGTACAGGAAGGCCAAAGCCAATAACTGCAATCAACTCACCTGTGGGCATTGTGGGAAGACAGCCAATTTGACAGATATTTATTACAATCATCGCATGGATCTGATGACTATATTTGGAAGGTTATTGTGCATAAAGGCTATCAAATATGACAAAAAGGATGTCGTATATACATGCTGGGACTGCACCAACTCGTGCAGACACTGTCTGCCGATCCATATACCCGACAACGAAGAAGCAGAGAAGCATTACTTTTGGGAGGCGCAAAACGATATGAGGAACTGGGGTGGAATAACTGATAAAGGTTTTCTCAGCACTTATCATTGGCCGGACCGAGTACTGCTATAATACATTAAAACAATACCAACAAGTGTCTCTTTCTTTCTTTCTATCTATCTATCTATCTGTCTGTCTGTCTATCTTTTTTTGGAGGAGAAAAAGTGGACTACGAGCGCAGAGTTTAGAAACACCAGTCCATACAAACATCGAACGCCCGTTGTTGTCTCATTATATTTCTAGAAAGTTATAGCAGTACTAAAATTCGAAAGCATACTAGTTCTTCGACTGTCAGGTTTATCAGACGACTATAAAACTGTAATGAGATTCGTTTTAGAAATGCTAATCCGAGACTCGTAAGTGTGACGCGTAGCTAAGGGTCGCGTGAATGCAAAAATCTCTCTTTCTTTCCCGTCCTTTATATTCTCGTATGCTATGAAAATTACGTTTGGAGAAACAAGACAACTCGGATAGAGGTTAAGTAAATGAAGCATGTTCAATAATGACGTTAGCTTCTAGTCAGGAGAAGGTCTTTAGAAGAAGAACCATCATGCCCATATCTCCTGCCTGATGATATAAGCCATGATTATTTGGCACTTTGAAATATCTTTTATTTTGAAGAATCTATATAAAAAAGCGTATGTAAATGTGCCTGATAACAAATAGCAGAAGTTTAATGCTGACGGACGCATCGATTCATAGCTTTTTGATGACTTTTCAGCTGCGACCACTGCTTCCTCCAGCCAGCATGGCCGCAGCTTACAAATCTATGCAGCAAGGATCTCAAAACCATATTTGTAAGGATCCTATGTGTAAAAGCACTGAAAATCGCGACAAGTACATGATTTACACATGTTTTACATGCTCCAGTCTTGCAAGCATCGCCTGCCGATCCGGATGGCCGAACAAGATGATAAGGAAGTTACTTTTGGAAGTCAAACAAGGACGAACGCAACTGGGATGGGACTATGGATAAAGGATTAAATTAAGTAGATGTATCATTGATCAAGTCATGTTGAACTAGATATACTCAAAACAGACGTGAACAAGCGTCACTTTCTTGATTGTTTTTGGCGTGGGGTGCATATACATGTATCAGAAAATCTTCAGCTCATATGGGTGCTGAATACTCATATAACAATTCACAAACTGTACTGTCTCATTGTACATGAGTATAAGGGGCAAACAGTAGCTCAACAGACGAAGACATTAAGTGGTTGATTATCCTCTCAGATCAACTATAAATCATTGGCTGGATTCAATGTTTGATTCGAAGATGTATCGAACTATAAACATCTGAGCAATCAAGCTTACTATCCCCTTATTTACAGAGCTAAAAGCGATTCAATCAGAAAATTTTCGCCATATATCTGAGGAGACTTCTGCATGAAACAGTCGCTCTGAATTGCGGTTAAAGATTACTCCGACAGCACCGGCCTTAGATGGATGGACCTTCATGTCCATTCAACTTTCTCTTTCATTTTGCATCTGGAAATGACTGCTCGGTAAATTGACGATAGACAGACGAATGGATGGATGGACGGATGGATGGATGAACTAAACGGATGAATGCAGTTTGTACAGCAAGGGTCGCGTCCTCGGTTACGAACGTGGAAAGCACACGCAGAACCCCAACTACTCCCTCATCAAGCTCGAGGGTGTTCAGAACACTGAAGATGCTAAGTTCTACCTCGGCAAGCGTGTTGCTTTCGTCTACCGTGCCAAGCGTGTCAAGGATGGCTCCAAGATTCGTGTCATTTGGGGTCGCATTGCTCGCACCCACGGCAACTCTGGTGTTGTGAAGGCTCGTTTCCGTAGCAACTTGCCCCCCAAGTCTTTCGGTGCCACTGTTCGTGTTGTAAGTATTTTTGGCAGCAAACTAAAGAAATTAGACAGGACATCGAGAGCTCATTTTGCGACATCTTTAGATGCTTTACCCTTCGCAAATTTAAGCATTTGACGTGCACGAATAAAAAATGTGGAAGCAGTTGTATAAGCCGCATGAACGACGGTGTTCTATTTGCTACATCACGTTGTTATCATATTTCAACTGGTCGTGTTATGAAAGACGAGGGCTTTAGAGTGGAGAACGTACTCTGCATGATTCAGTTGGACACCATTCTCTCAGCTTCATGATTGATCATCACGTGTGATGTTTGAAGGGTGTCGGTGCTCGTGAAACAAGGGATATATTAGAAAAGAACTGAGGCGAAAGATGAAATCGTTAGAGACGAAAAGTAAGGGGATTTGAAATGATCAATCTGTATACGTTCCATCTGAAGAAGATGGAACGTGCTCCTTGTGTAAAGATCTCGCTTTTCAGGATAGAGTTGCCAAGAATAGATGCTGGTAGCGTTGCAGGCCGGACTGCCGATTGAGCCACAGTAAGCAATTGATCTGTGTGGCAAAATGGGGATACCCCAAATTTGATAGTAAGAAAGCATTACGTTGCTATGGTGTGGGAAGGTTTTCACAAACTTAATTCTCGATATATCGTATTTCGGTAACATGACAATAAAATCATAAGTTTCTGCTGAACGTTCTCAATTACGAAATAATGGAAGTGCACTGACAGCGACGATGGGGTTGAATGGGTTTGTTTATTCGCACCATCATGTTCGGTGGCAACCAGCCTTGAAATTGGCGCCCGATTATTTCATTTCTTCCAACAGCTCCGATTAATGAAAACCTGCATCCACTTTTTTGCTGTTTTTGCCTTTCTTTAACCCCACCCCCCACTTCTGTATGGATAGCAACGACCAGGTGCGTACGCACGCTTCGCCTTCTCCATCTAAGCAGCACTGGCGAAAGTCATGGCTCCACGGCTCCAGTTTGGCTTCTCTTTTCTCCAGTCGCGGCGACCCCAATCGCACGTCAGCAAAACGATCGCAATCGTTGGACGCATCGGCGGGAATGACGCGCAGCCACTCGACTCGATCGTTAAGCAAACCGTCTTCAATTGTATCTAAGCTCTCCAAGGCTACACGGCATGGTTTGCGTCGGCTACCCACCTCGATCGATCTACGCAGGATCCCTGAGGATTCTCCACCTCCACCGCCAAAGACGGAACCGTCCGAGTTTATCGAATCTGGCTACCTCTTAACGACGGGCGAAGAAGAGGCAGATAGGCAACAGCTCAAGAATGATCTGGTTAAACTTGCATTTGAAGGGTAGGTTGCACACACATACGCACATACGCATATGCGGCCAGATGCATGATCTCATACTGATTTACTGTTCTACCAGTGAATTTGCATTACCGATCGACTTTCAACATCTTAAAGGCGGCCAAGTGCTGGACATTGGCTGTGGAACAGGATGTTGGACCATTGAACTCGCTCAAGCATGCCCGGATCTTCACGTGATAGGGATCGACTCGAGCGAGAATATGTTCCCTGACATGAGCACTATACCACCCAATTGTGAGCTGTTGAAGCTTAATGCGTTGGGGGGTTTACGAAGCACATTTGCTGATGAGACATTTGATTATATCCACATTCGTTTCATGTGCTTTGCGTTCACTTTCGAGCAATATTCCCAGGTCATCAAAGACTGCTGGCGGCTTTTGAAACCTGGAGGCCATTTGGAAGTTATGGAAATGGATATGCTTGTGTACAGTCCCGGACCTCTTACTGAAAGGTTGAATCAAGACGGTAAGGACAAGGACATCTCTTGAAAGTTCTTGGATAGTGTCAACTGATCTGGCGGTTTTGTCACAGTTGTTGAGACAGCACGAAGCAGAAAATTCAAGCCTCGCATAGCCCGACACCTTGCTTCTCTCATTCCCAGCGATGGAATACTTTTGGCGGAAAAGTATCGGTCTCTCCCCATCGGTTTGTGGGGCGGTCGACTAGGCGTCATGTTTCGCGATGATTTGTTCCACATTTTGTCGCTTAGCCGACAAGCCGTCAATCAGCATAATATCAGCCTTGGACGACCAGCTACACAGCCGGAAGAATTCGAGCGGTTACTGAAAGAAGCATCAAGAGAACTTGAACAGTATCATAGCTACAGCAATTTTCACTTTATTGTGGCTCAAAAGCCCTACACTACAACGACCGACGAGCATCACTACTAGCGCAGCACACATTCTCACTTTATTTAAACTTAATACCTACATCCTGTTATAATTTAGTTGTAATTTTGGTTGTCGTTTTTTTTTCCTCTAATACTCGCTCTCTCTCTAATCTATTACAGCTTGTTTTTGACTTGTTCCACTGTACCATAAACGTCATAGCACTGCACTAAAAGGCAGAAATTTCAATCGCAGATATCAATGTCAAACGCCCGGTTTCGCAGCCTTCTTTTTTTTCTACAGCTTTTTTTTCTCTCTAATGGTTAACAGTTCTAAAGTCTCTGACAAGGAAACATCTAGCGACGCTGGCAGCATCCAAAAGGACCCACAAATTGCTAAAGAAGCAAGAAAGAATGACAAAAAGGCACCGCTAGCGCCGATCCATCAATTCTACCACGAAGCACTAAGCGATTATCCGGTGTTGCTACGCAACACAAAGACGAAAGGTCGACATGCGGTGGCGTCAAGAGCACTGGATGAAGGCACGACTGTATGTCTCGAGCAAGCAGCCGCCTTCATAGTCAGATCACCCTATCTGGATGAGCACTGCCATGTTTGCCTAGATACCCTGACAACAAAGCTCATGTGTTCTGACTGCAAAAAGTCATTCTACTGTTCCCAAAAGTGCCTCGAAAAGGACGATACACACTCGATTGTATGCTCTGCTTTCTCCCAAGTGGACGCAATTGGCCGTGCGACGGATGTGGAGCCCGATATGCTTCGTTTAATTGCGCTCTTGTTGGCACGGCGACAGAGGGATAATGAAAAGAACAAAAGCGAGGATCCAAAGGACGATGTCTCATCACTGGAGAAGAATCCAACACCGTACTGGTGCGTAGAGGAGCTTATTAGTCACCGTGATCGCTCTGATCCGGCGTTTATCAAGGTTATGACAGAAGCAGGTAACGACTTTTGTTTATATGGTTTTTTCTGTGCCGCGTGCAGAGAATTCTGACTTTGTCCCGAAAAAAAGCTCAACGTTTGCTTTCCGAACTTCCTGAATCTGCACAGATTCCTGCCGATGACGTTGCGACGCTCGCTTGCAGGTAAAGACAAAAGAAGAGACTGGAGAATATCTCATCATCATCATCAACAATACTGACATCTATTTTAGGATAAATTCCAATGCTCATGGTCTCGGAGACAACGATTGTCGAAACACGGACGTAGCACTTGGACTGTTCCCCCTGGGTGCCATGTTTTTTAACCACGCATGCAATCCAAACTGTGTATTTGTAGGCATGAAGGGCGATCAATTGGCTTTTAGGACCATCCGGCCAGTTCAACAAGACGAGGAACTCACTGTCAGTTACATTGACGTGTACGCTTCACGCGACGAACGACGGCAGGATCTGTTGTATACAAAGCACTTTTGGTGCAGGTGCAAGCGCTGTTCAGCTCCCATGAAGGCATCCGTCGATCGATACCTGCAAAGCATTGTGTGTGAAAACTGTTGCAACGATGTGTATGTGATACCACCGTTGCCCATGGAGAAGTTAATACAGGGCGAGTCGAACGAGACAAAGGCGCCAGAGCAGGAAGAATGGAAATGCGCGAGCTGCGGACACGCTGCATCAGCCAGGCATGTCGCTGAAGCACTTAGGCACGCCAAAGAACTCTATCAAGAAGGCATCGCAGCAATCCAGCGTGAACGCGATTATCAACGGGCAAAAAGTAAACTGGAACCACTGGCCAAGGTCGATACGTCCAAAAAGCAGTCGCTTGCGGGCGCTTTGCATCCGCAAAATGCTGTTCGGCTCAATGCAACCATCCCACTCATGAACTCCTTTCGCCGCAGTCAAGATATCAAGAGTGCAATTGACATGAACCGCTTGGTTCTTGAACGATCGAAGAGTATGCCAAACTCAGCTTGCCAAAGAACACTCCAGAGATATCAGATTTTTATCAAAACCTGGGAGAGCTTTGCGATTTAATGGCAGAGAAATGCAAAGCATCTGGACGTGGGCCCTTGGAAAGGAAATGGCAAAAGGAGGCTAGAGCGGCGTTTGCGAATGCAGCCAAAGTGAGATCGGTTGTGTATGGTGCGGATCATCCAAAGACTAGATTTGCAAAGAAATATGTTTCGCATGCATATGTTAGAAGATAGAGAGAAACTCCATCATCTTCATCTTCATCTTCATCATCATTTTTTTGCTCATACTAATATTAAATACGACCTATGCGCTTTCGTTGTTAGAAAACGTACATATATACGTTCATGCATCTGTTGATTTTGCAGGGGATGCATGTACCAAAACTGGAAGTAGCTCCGCTGCTTTTTCCTTGATAACCGGCGCTCGAGCCCCTCCAATTTACACCCCTTTTGGCAGATATGCAAATATGAAAGAGTTCAGTCAGAGAAAGGGAGGACATGCTTCAATGCCAGGATCGCCGGTCAGGACTTCCTTTCAACAAGACAATCACCCTGGTGACATTAGATCTAGTGGTTCGTTTGAAATGACGTTCAGGCCCGATTCCGTAGCTATGGTAACGAAAACGTATATTTTAGGACACTTTTATCTTTACCATCCAACTCCAGCACCAGAAGCTGTAGCGATACGTGATAAACCATCACGAACAAAGGCTGCTTGCTGTTGGGGTTGGTAAGTTTATGAGGAATTGCGATATATATATATTTTTTTGGCTATGTCTTTACTTTCATATCTAATTTTGTTCACTAAATAGTCTTGCTGCACTTTGCCTCTGCTTTGCAAGCGAAGAATGCTGTTGGAGATAAACAGAAACATGCTGTGTGCTGGGATACCCCAAAATTCTGTAGG
>KK100130.1:74702-123983 GCA_000611695.1 Rhizomucor miehei CAU432 | reverse complement strand
GTGTATATATTGTTTATATGTTACATACAAATGTGAATGAAATAGAAAAGAAATGCAAAACGAAAGAAAACTTTTTAAATAAAACAGTTACTCTACCATTAATGGAAAAAGTAGTCGCTCTTCTTGACTTCGTTGATATCAAACTCGCCCTTCTCGGGTAACGGCAGCAACTTGAGATCCTCCCATACATAGTTGACCTTCTTGCTGCTTGCTCCTCTCTTGGTTTTTGGTGCTGCTGCTGTTTCTACTTGTTCCAAAGATCCATCTTCGTCCACATCATCTAACTCTTCGTCATCGTGGCCAAAGAGAGCACCCATGGCTTCTTGTTCCTTGTCTACAACTTTGGGTCTGCCCCTTTTCAGCTCAGCATCGACAATGCTTGGGTCTGCAAAACCAAACGTTTGAAGCTTCTCGCGCGGATCGGTTTCAACTTCCTTGCCATCAGCCGTGCGAACGGCAGGAACCTTAAAGTTCTTGTATCGCTCTGTAAATTCATTGTAAAGGTTCTGCATGATAGGCTGAGAGTGTAGTTCAATAAATTGGTCGCGGATAACCTTGTTCATTTCGTCAACGTCGCAGGCGTGCGTCCAGTAACTGTCGTGCACAGAGGCAAATGTCATACCCTTTTCGTGGCATGCAAGCGCAGACATGAGCATGTGGGTAGCGTCGAGGGAGTGGATGAAGTTGGGTGGGAAGGCGGTACTTTGTTTGAGGGCGTTGACAGGGCGGGAGGCTTCGGGATCTTCAATGAAAACGGTCTGAAGAATGGTCTGTACTTGCTTCTTGCCAGCACGACGGTATGGCTGTACAATGGGTAATCCAAGAGGAGTCGTCCAAATAACAGAGGTCATTTGATTCGATGCCGGGTTGCGTGCTGAGAAGGTCTTCTTTGCCTTCTTCGCTCCACGCCTCTTCTTTCCGCTTGTCGTCTCTGCCGCTTCGGATTCTTCTGCTAGGCCAGCTTCAACTAGAGCTTCTTGAGGTACACTTCGTGCAATTCTTCGGGCTGAATCTGTTAACCAGTCCTGGATTTTACGGGCACCGTTGAACATTTCCCCAAGTGAAGCAAACACCTTCTTTGCGAGATAGCCAGCCAACATATAGATCTTGTCATTTGGAATATCGCCTCGTTCTTTTAGGCGGTTTTCGATCTGTGCTCGTGCGCCGATAAAGGTGACACCGTAGACGTTTGTCATGACTGTCTGCTTGACGACTTTGCGACTGATCTTGCCGACTAGGAGCTGTGCTGCTTCGTTGCCTTCCTTGGCGTCTTCTTCTACAAGCTTATTCACCATCTCTGCTACACCGGTGTACACGTCTGCGGGCCGGTCACTTGGGGCGAGGTTGACAGCACGTGCACCAGCAAGATCACCACCAAGGGCTGCATAGTGTTGCAGACCGTTACAGGTACCATCTTGATGCACAGGTATCCTAGACTTGAATTCGGTAGGGTTTCCGCTGCGTACAGCTTCAGCAATTTCGAAACATGTTGCTAGGCACTGCCAAGGATATTCGGCTTGCAACCACCACCGTGATCCCTAGCATAGCTACGGTTAGCGTATACCATATATCGTTTACAGCTAATATCCGACTTACAGTCAACGGTCTATCTACAGAATCGAAGATGTTTTCCATGTTCTCTATTGTAAAGTTTTCTCTTTCTGTAAACGAATGCCTATAAGGTTGCTGTAAATAACCCACTCTTGATTTAACTTAGAATGTACATTTTATATACTTACTTGTCGTAACCATACAAGTTTGCCAAATGAATCTTGAGCCATCTCCAGCCTCGCTCGCCCAGCGGCTTAGCCTCGTCAAAGACTAGTAAACCTCGACATAAGTCGTTGCCAAGGTGGTTAAGTGTAGGTGGTATAGGATATGCACGTCCGCGGAAATCCATGTTGTGAGGGAAATACATTGGTAAATTCAAAAACTAAGCAAAACAATCAGTTAAGATTCTGATAACTTTCATGCATATTCTTTTCCACTTACCGCTCGTGCAGTTTCGACCTTGTAGTTTACATCACATCGCAAACTGTGTGCATTCTTTTCTGCCGTTTGCTGCTCCTTGACCTGCATTACCCAACGGAACTTGGCTTTTGGATCGGTATCATAATTCTCTGGTTTCGGCGGCAATGGTGCTGGTTCATCAATGGCAGGTGGAATGTCTGCAATAGCCTTTCCAGAGTTCCATGCTTCAAGTACTACATTGAATACAGCACGGTTGACTCTCCAGCGAGTTGAGCCAAGCACATCCAGACCAGCCAAAACTCGGCTGATGCGATCTTGCTCAGACGCCTTTTGCAAGTATGTCAACTGCTCAGGGGAATCCTTGATACGCATGCAAGAGTTCTTGGCTTCAATGTAACCACCAGAGTTGTAAGAAATCCATGGACGAGGGTGGACGATCATTGGAAGCAAACGAGGATGCAGAGTGTCTCGCACAGGTTCGCGTGAAAGCATTTGAGTCAATGGCTCCGAGAATTTGATGACACCGACACGCTTTCCTCGGACGTATTGATAAGTATGGAAGAAGGCAGGAATCTGCTCGATACTGTAGCAAAAATGAATGTTAAAATCTAAAAATTCTCAAAACATATATGTACCACATGAAGTAACTTACATTTTTTCATTGGTTTCCGGGTTTTTGCTCGGTACCGGGATGGTAGCCGCATCAATAAAGATACTGGTCAAAACACTGCCGACTTTTGCGCGGATCGTGTTGGGCCACACTGGAGTCCAGTCAGCACCAGCAATGTTGCCTGTGTCACCTTCAGATGAGCTGTCGACAAGCTCATTGTGACCTTCCTGCTTGCGTAACATTTCAATCTGCATCTTCCTCACAGCCATGTTGAATAGCTTGCCGCTCGTAAACATGTCGTGAATCATGTGGTTGTATGCTGCGCGCTTGCTTGAGCTCTTTTTGATCTGCACCGCGTTGTATTCCATCTCGACAGCCTTGCCAACGTCAATAACTGCACGTGCTGTTTTCATGCCATCAACAATGCCAGATGAGTTGTGTAACCGCAGTAATTCCAGCATGGTGATCATGGACAGTTTCTCGGGTGACAACAACTTCAAGAAAGGACCATAGAGTTTTCGTTCGCTATCTCTGCCGGACGCCTTGTCACAGCGCTCGATTTCTTCCCGGATCATTGGTACGGTACGTTCATGCCAGTCCCACATTACTTTCTTCAATGGCGTCAAATGCATAGCAGACAGTACGTCACCGCGCTCAATGTGGGATTCCTTGACGTGGAGTAGTCGCTGCAATGCCACTTCATATCCTTGGTTCTCCAGAGCACGTTGTAGCTCGTAAGGATCAACCTTTGTAGCCTTGTCGGGATTTCGAAGCGCTTCAAGCTGTTCTTGGAGGAACTTGACACCTATAGTGTTGGTTGACCGTGCTTCCGGAATATCTTCCTGGATAAGTTTGAATTCGCTGGTGGCTTCACTTGCAAGAGGGGATACTGGCAGAGGTTCAGCTGACGGTGGCAATATGGCATCCGTCGCTGCTTCCAGTTCCTTGAGCAACTTTTGTGTTTCGACGGAAGTCGATTTGCCGCTCTCTGCAATCAGTTTTCGAAACATCTCCACATCTTTCTCTGACAAGAAATCGGACTTTAACATATCTTGCAAGGTGTATCCAGTCTCCTGCTGCATTTCAAGCAGTAATGTCCGTGCGGTAAAGTATTTTTCAATCCTAAGGAAAACAAGCATTAGTAACTCTCGGTCGCGGAGTAGCAGAATCTTTCTTTTTTCATCCACTTACTTTAAATATGTCTTCAAGACAATTGCATAGCTGTTTACATCGGGGGTCAGGTTATATCCTCGCATGGCATCGAACCAAGCAAGACATTCCTTGGTCATTGGCGTGGGTGTTTCAGAGAATCCGTTCAAAAAGGTATTGTACATGTGTACGTCTGCAAACAGCCTCATCTCCTCTGGTCTAGTTCGATACAGCTCCCTCATAATTCTTTCCGCTCGACTCATGTTTTTGGAGTTGATACATGCATTCAATACAGCAAACTGTTCTGACAATCCGGCAGGGAGTACTCGAGCACTAAGTCGGTAAGCTTGCAATGCTGGGTTGGGCAGGACAACATGGGAGGGTGCTGTCAGTGGAGGTACAGTTTCTGTCGGCGGTGGAGGAAGCACGTCGTGGTCATCGGGAGTCTTTAGGGCGTATGCTTCCGTCGCAGCCGTTTTGCTGCTATAGTGTATCGTGCGCTGACGTATTGAGCATGGGCTCCGTTGCCATGTCTTTGCTACCTGCGAGCGCAGCAACCGGCGAGCGGGAGCATTCCGTACACTTCCGGTGATCGCCAGTCTTGCAAGTGGTAACGACATGAGAATGGGAATGAGTAAGGTGCTATGCAATAAACTTTGCTGTTGACAAGGGCTATCTGAGAGGAAAGGGAAAAATGTATTCAAGGAACAAAAACTGGGTATGCAAAGTAGGAAAAAGGCAACACCGAAAAAATTCTTTGAGTCTTTTTTTCTGGCAGGCCCGTTGGTTCATGCTGCTCCAAAATCGTGACTGCCGAATATCGGTGGCGCTTAAAACGTTTACCCGACCACGAAGCTTGCAAATGTGTGCAAGCACAATTACGTGAAGTTTAGAGAATAGGCAGTTATCAGTATCCGTAATTTTTGATAGAAAAGTATCAGACATTAAATTATCTTCAATCAAGCATAGTTTTGTCCCTGGGACAATAAAGTTTTCGATCCATTGGAAGCAAGAAAGCTCTTTTCATGCACTGACAGGTCATAAAATTGACGCATTCTAATTTACGTGCTAGTATCTTGCAGTATTGTGACAATTCATTGAATAACAAAGTCTCGTTAAAGGATGTTGCGATGCATATCTGCAGTTTTCAGTTTTTCAGATAAACGTGTCAATTTGCGGAACAGCTGCCTTTTTTTATATAGAAAAAGGCGTTCAACATGCCAGCACCAAGGGCGACTCTCACGGAACTTCCCCACGGCACCGCGCACGATACAGTTGGACCCTTTCGAGAGAAGCTTTACGATTGTAGTAAATGGCTACAAAGCACGATATACAAAGAGATCGCGACGAACAAAGACGAATGGGAGATTGTAGATCCAGCGTAAGCTTACACCACTTTGGGTGAATGAGTGTAGAAACAACACAAGCGGTTCTTAAGCTCTCAGCCAGCGACGCGAAAGAGTATCTTCCAGAAAGCAGACCTCCACGGAAGATAAAGCTTGGTATCAAGGAACAACATGACTATGAATTGAACCTATTTGAGAGTGCATCATTGAGTAAGGAATTTTTTCTTTCTTCATTGTTAGATACACCGATCTTTGGGCGAAAAAACTGATGATATGCTTTGTTAGACGAAACCATGAAATACAAGTTAGGACATGTATTCAATGCTGGTACATCTGTCTGGGGACTTGGATTTGCACCCAAGAACCCACTGGAAGAAAGCCAATCTTCAACGCAATATCTAGCCGTAGCCGGATACAAAGGAACCGAAGAAGAATCTCATCACTTTAGTGATGTCCAACCTCGTGGAACTTACAAAAACTGTATACAGATCTGGCGCTTAGAGTTGACGGTCCAAGGCGAACGGGCCGATCCTGTTTTAGATATGTGCATCTTGCATGATTGCGGCATTGTAAAAGATCTGAAATGGTGTCCTTATGGCGCTTACGAAGAAGTAAGATTATAATTACATTACAATCTATGCACATTTCGTTCTCACTCCTGGAACAAGTCTACGACCTGTGAACTTCAATGGTTGCCTAAACTGGGTATCTTGGCAGTTAGCTTTGGGGACGATACCGCGCAAATGATTGTAGTGCCTCATCCGCGAGCACTGCGGGAACATCTAGGCCAGAGTCCGGATGACCACAAGCAGACTGTATATCGTAAGTACGGCGCGCAAGCTGAGTTCGACGCATAGGACTGAGCAGGATACAGTTCGTTTGAAAAAGTCACGTGCATATCTATCTATTCCCGGGGCAGCACCTACATGCGTAGCGTGGGGAGGGCCAAAGAGAATATCAGTAGGTTATGATAATGGTGTGTCTCATATTCGCTGTAGATATATGCACAAAATACTTATTTTGAAATCGCTAGGTTATATTGCAGTGTGGGATGCGCAAACAATATTGCAGTCACCGGACGAGGATGTAGAGAAAGCTCTATACTCTGTTGCGCCCATACACGAAACTGTTGTACGGTGTATAGCTTGGCATGGCTACGATGATCCAACGCAATTTGTATCATGTGGAAACGATAGTCATATCAAGCTTACCGATTATCGTGACCCATTCGTAAACGTAACGTTGCAACGATCACGAAGTATGTGGATATTTGCTGGGAGCAGAAAAGAAAAAAGATGGCATAGCTGACAAGTGCATATCTATGTTAGCTACTAGTTTGTTTGAAATAGCATTTATGGGATTTGATGAGGCCATCTGCTATCAAGATAGCGATAAGTCCATTCGGTCGCAACTAGTACGCTTTACAGCCATGTCTCAAGGCACTAAGCAAACTACTGGCAAGACTACGATGATGTCGATGGCAGGAAGCGAGATGCATCCGTTCTATCTGTTGGGATTTGCGGATGGATGGGTACATAAATCCAACCTCCATTATATCAAAGAACGAAAAGTAGGCAAGCTTCGATGTGGAATTAACAAATTAGGTGCTAAAATGTGCCTTCTATTTTTTAAAATAGGCGGTCGAGTGCCATTTTGCTTACAAGCTCGATTACGATGAAGAAAGGGATGTTTATCGATACATTGATGGCATTCCTTGGAAAGTGAGTCTGAGTGGTTTATCGGGGAACTCAACATGCAAATGTTCTCATCCATCCGGTTGGCATTAGACGATTGAACAAATAACGAAGGATATTCCAACACGATACATTCCTAACCGCCGGCTGGCAATACAAAAGGTAAAATCAAGCCAACGGTTATTCAAGCTCATCGCTACTCACTTTTGAATACGCAGGCTGTCTGGTGTCCCAACGCAGAACAGTGCGGATGGGCTGCCACAGCCGGTGCAAATGGCTTATGTCGAGTGGAATTTCTTGGTCGTGGAACCGAATGGAAATGAGCATATAAAAACACACTACTTTGCATAATATAAGGCATCTGTAAAATAGCAACTGACATCATCTACTGAAAATAAAATCAGGCTTCAAGCATCAGTGGCAGCGAACATGTAGCACTTGCTGATCTCTAGCTGTTGTTGTCAACTCCGCTGGAAAAAATTTTCGATTATAAATTCAGGTCAATGTTTGCATTTCTCGGTTTTTTCCGCCTTTTCGCATTGGAAAACGAAAATAACTTGAAGATGAATTGTTATCCTACTGTTATTTTCAAGTTCCATGCTGAGGATCCCCCACGTAGACATGTCAGGGGACTCTTTAAGCCTTTGAGCTTGCAGACAGTAAAGGGTCTCCGTTACTCTCGTGGAAGAACAAAGTTGGTTGTTTCGACAGCAAAGACTCTGTTCTAGAGACTTTGCAACTGAAACGACATCGCTTTGCCAGAGTTGAGTGTGAACCTTGTAAATGGTCACATTCATAGTTTCAAAGCAAACATACGTTTCGTTGACAATTTTTGGAATAATTGGAATGAACTGAATGCAACCGTTTTGCCTGCTCAATTATCCATCTTTGAATGAAGTTAGAAATTGGAAATATCGTCATATGCCTGGCTTTTCTTTGTGGATTCTGACAGCGCAACCTTGCAACAAAGGAAAAGAGACGAGGAGAGAGGGGACAGTTGCTTCATCACTGACAGTGGGCAATTGGGATACCGTCGACCTCTCCAGCACTCCTAATTTGAGCATGTTTGTGACCGATGGATTTCGTATACTTAATTCAGAGTAGTACTCAGAATCGAGTGGTTACTACTTTTAAGGCGTGGCCATGCTTAAAAGTACATTGAAATTTTTTTAAGTAGGAGCACTACCTGCACTGCAAGTGTCCAGTTTGGTCTCACAGGTCGTCGTCAGTGTATTGCACAAAAAAGGCATCCATTGTTCTGCAGTTTTCGACCTCCCTCTTCTTTTCTTTCTTTTCTTTTCACTCATCTCATGCTCGCGCATCCGTTGCCTCCACCACCTTCGCATGTTTTATCTGGCAACATAGTAGGAGGAGGCCATAGTGCATTGTCCGTACCTGAGGAGTTCTTGAATCGACATAAAGTATCTTCCAATGCAAAGGGTGGAGTCATTGAATCACCGGCGACGAGGAAACGACGCTTGCCCGACTTATCTTCCAATCTCATATGGTGCGTGCGTGCGTGCGTGTGCACAAAATTTCTCATTGTCTTGAAAAAGCACATATCATGATGTATTGACAAAAAGTGCTACGGCACTCTTTTAGGGTAGCTGCAGACAAACACCCGCAACTTGCACCCAACGAATTTTCAGCATGGATTAAACAGCACTGCAAATTTCAGCAACCAACATCCTCGTCTTCTTCTCCTTGTCTGTCAGCAACGTTGTTTCAGCAGAGCATAGAAGTTGGATCGTTAGTCAACCATCAAGGTATATAGAATTCTATCAAATGGGTGGTGTAAACAAAACATTTTTATTTGAGTTTCGGTATGTGGCTAAAACGTTTGGGGTCACGCGCGTAAACCGTGTATAGACTGGGTGCCCCAGGACAGGACTTACATATTCGACCGAAACTCGACGGCAGATGACGACTCGCCGGTGCTTGTACCACGCCAAAGTCGATCACTTTCCCGCCGTTCGGCACTGTCGGCTCGGGGAGAAGCTAAACGTCGCTGGAGTCGACGACGACGGTCGCTGCCGAATACTCTTTCCAGCAATAATGAAACCACTAGTGGTTGCAGCGACGAAGACGACAATGAAGGTTCTTATGGCCGGCAGCAGCGAGCAGAGAAACGGGCAAAAGAACGAGTCGACTCTTCAACAATGCCTCCTGGAGGGGTACAACTCTACGATAGACCAGTAAATATCAGCGAATGGGTGGATCTCGGCAACGCGAGCCTGGACATATCCAAAGATTCCGGTAATCATCCAGATATCTTGTTGAAACTACACGATGCTGAATCCAAGATACTGCAATCGTCATCTAAAAAGACAAAGAAGAAGAGCAGCTCGCAGCAGCAGCAGCAGCAGCAACAACAACAACAACAACAACAATCAAATACAGAATCGAAACCAGCGCCAGCTGTAGATCAATCTACAGAAAGTAGCAAAGTGAAACGGCGCAAAAGCTTCACATTGTCGTTTTCCACCCGAAAGAAACATAGCAACTCTACATCCTCATCGCTACCATCATTACAAGCACCGTTAAATAATCTACCAAATGATAACAAAAACAACCTAGAAGATAAAAAAGGAGGTCCTTTGAGCCTCGGCGCACGACTAGGTCGATCTCTGTCATTTAACAAAAACAAGAAGAAACGAGTACGAGCAACAATGACAGTAACAGACCAGACTGCTGATTTGGTACCACCTGTACCGGCCGTTCCACCTTCCCACCAACAACAACAACAGCAGCAGCAGCAGCAGTCAACCCTGATGTATAAAAATTATCGATTACCGATACATGTTGAGCGCGCAATGTACAGGCTTTCGCACGTTAAACTTGCCAATCCACGACGACCTTTACACCAACAAGTACTTATTTCCAACTTTATGTTTTGGTATCTATCCTTGCTGCAAAATCAGCAGCATGAAGCAAACATTGTCCTATTCTACCACCCACCTCCACCTGTTCCACCACACGTTGTGCCACCTCCAAAGTCGTTGCGAAGAAAGAGTTTTACAGATTGTATACCACTAAGCTTTTACAAACAAAATAAAAAAGAAGAACATTGAGCCTTTCTGCTGCTTGCCTAGACTATACATTATGTGCCCTGACTGGTAACACATACTTGTACGTGAAAAGCCAGGAAAATACCACTTATCTTGATGCTGGTGACGACTGTAGTTGCAAAGCCTTCATAAGTGATTATGAAGCTATACAGCATCAGGAATAACGGGAACTGCTGTCATAAGTAAGGTATATGTTGAACATCCAGGTTTCAGCAACATCAATGTGAATTCCGCTTTATTGTTATCATGTTTTTTTGACAACAAGTTTTGAAAGGAGAAGACTTTAGGTTGTCGATCAAAGTTGATTATTTTTTTTCTCTTATCCCATTATTATATCACCTTCTTCAAATAATTATGACAATATTGGTATCGTAACACAGCTGTTTAGGCTTAAGATAGACGCTACAACTTACTGTCGGCGATGTTTCATTATTGATTGTCTTAACATCATTGGTAACTGATATCATGATGCTGCATTGTTCTTTCCCATTCACAGAAAGTACTAGATAACATACGCAGACTGGAGAACCCAAGAAGAAGAAAGACGCATTTAAGAGAAAAACAAAAGAAAATAGCAGGACCAAGTTCAGAAAAAAACACACTGTAGCTTTGCATGGGAAAAGTGTCTGGATGAACATGCAAAACAACGACGACGCTATACCTTTCCAGCGATAAAGTGAGTGTGAATCGGGTAGCACACCCATTTATAGACCTTCAAACAGTGTTACAGTGAAAGAGAGAAAAAAGGCTCGCTTGGTTTTATCCTCGTGATGTTTCCAACCTAGACTCTCTCTCTCCCTTCTTCGCTTTTTTCTCTTTCTATTTCGATGGGCAACAACATATCCAAGAAACAGAAACAACGTAGTTTGCAGCGGAAAAATCAACCGCTTCCTGTTACAGACATCAACGACCTTAACACAAACACCGCACACTCTGTCAACTCGATCCTCAATTCAACGTCTCTGTACAATGACGGCACGACGAATCTCGGAAGACTGAATCCGGAATACCCTTCCTCTCAAATACCTGACTATGACTTTCAAGCCGAGGCGAGACAATATAAAGTATGTGGGTGTATGGTTACTTTGTTGGCAAGATATAAAGAAACTAAAATTGCAGATAACGCACAATAGAATCCAGACCACTGGCCGGAGCCTCCGCCGCCGCCGCTGCCGGCGCAATTTGAGGATGAGCAACTCACAGTAGGATCAATCAATCAGTTTACAGTCGCCAGCATGAACAGCAAAGTTCAGTATTGCACTCCTGCACAAATTGATGACTACATTCGTCGATTGCTTGACGTTGGCTACTCAAAACGGATACCTCGGCAATTATGCTTAAAAGCACACGAAGTGATTTCAATATGTCATACATCTATTGATATATTTCTCAGCCAACCAGCAAGTATCAAGGCCGGGCCTGCGGGGGAGAAGGAGGGAGAGGAGGATGGACAAAAATAAAATGTGGAGATAAGAATATATTTCGCTGATACCCATTTTTTTAGGCGTTGTTGGAACTATCACCTCCAGTGAAGATTGTGGGCGACACACACGGTCAATACAGGGACTTGATTCGATTGTTTGAAATGGGCGGCTTTCCCCCAAGCAGCAATTATCTGTTCTTGGGTGATTATGTCGATCGAGGCAAACAGAGTCTGGAGACCATGTTACTGCTCCTATGTTACAAGATCAAATACCCCGAAAATTTCTTCTTATTACGCGGAAACCATGAATGTGCCAATGTCACCAAAGTCTATGGATTTTTTGACGAATGCAAACGACGCGCAAGTGCAAAGCTATGGAAGACATTTGTGGATGTATTCAACACATTACCGATTGCCGCCCTGGTTGCCAACAAGATATTTTGTGTACATGGCGGGTTGTCACCAACGCTGCAGTCTCTGGGCGAAATACGCAATCTGACGCGACCCACGGACGTGCCTGACTATGGCTGGCTGAGTGATTTGCTTTGGTCTGATCCTTCGGAAACCACGGTGGACTGGGAAGAGAATGAACGTGGCGTGTCGTACTGTTTTGGAAAAAAGGTGATCAACGAATTCTTGGCACGGTTTGATCTAGACCTTATTTGCAGAGCCCACATGGTTGTGGAGGACGGATATGAGTTCTTTAACGACAAGACGCTCGTGACAGTATTCTCGGCACCATGCTATTGCGGTGAATTCGATAACTTAGGGGCAATCATGAGCGTCAATGAAGATTTGCTCTGTGGATTCGAATTATTAACGCCTGAAGATCATCCGTTGGCCAGGGAACGTGCAGCACTTCAACGGCAACAACAGCAACAACAACTGGAACAGCAGCAGCAGTAGTAGTAGTACTATCATGGACGCTAATAAATCAAATCAGATCTAAAAATAAGGTTGCCTACCTGTCTGTAATCCTCACAGCACATTACAGGACGTTGTAAAAAGGCAACATATGCACCCTTGCATACATGGCAGGTTCCAGCCAAATAAAATGTGTACTAAAATAAAGATTCTAAAATCTCTTTTTTCTTTGGGTGTTTCTTGTCCCTTACAATGTGTATGCGTCTTTGTAGATAGATTGCTATACAAGCAGGAGGAGGGCTTGATCCCAAAATGGAGTGGGTAATCAGTCAAGTGACACATTGTTAAGCAAATCGAAAAAGAGACACACACAAAGAAAGAGAGAGGGTTCGTTGAAGGGAGGAAACGAAGGGATAAGGGGGCAGGGGGCACCGGCAAGAAAATTCTTCCACCTTCCTTATTGACGGGAGGACCGTCCACACGCATGGTTCGCGCGGATGGAAGCATGGTTACATGGCAACGCATGAGGCCGGGTTGTTCCCCTTTCGGCATGCTTCCGCGCAAAACCCCACAGACACTACATGGACACAACAACAAGAGTGTGGAAAATGATCATCGATGATATTATTGAGTCGATCCTGAATTTGTGTTTATTTTCTCGCTCGCTCTAATTGTCGCTGTGCCGATAATAATTATCATCGCTCCAGTGTCTAGTGTCATTGTCGCACTGCATTTACAGTGATCCCCCTTGTCGCGCGCGACAAGTTAGATGAGTTATGGATGAGATGTCTAAAGATGATGTTGGCGATGAAGGGAGGGAGTGACTGATCATCCCCCACACCTCTTTTTCACCTTTCCTCCTCCCCCATCTTCCGGTAAAGGAAAATAGAAAAAGAAAGTGTGTGTGTCTCTAAGGAAATAAGTAACAGTCAAAACAAGATCTCAATGTCGCGCCCCTTGCAGCATTTTTTTCACAACATCCTAAGATAACAGTGACTTCCGTCAATTATGTCGGTTCCAATATATTGCATGTTTAACCCAGGAACAGTGTGAGCCGATCATTGACATTTGGTTGTCAAGGATTAACAGAGGAGGGGGAGAGGCAAAAATAAACTATATACAGCAGACAATTCAATGTTGGTGTGTGCTTCACATTGCTTGCCTTCTAAAATCATCCCGGTAGCACCGATCGACACGCACCACCGAAGCAACTTGTCAGACAAAAAAGAAGAAAAATGTTCTTCTTGCTATTTCCGAAAACATGGCCCACCTGTCAAAAGGGGGTGTCAAAGTATCGGGGTTACGCGGAGGCAGCCGTACGTGGGTTGTGTGTGTAGTGTGTATGTGTGTATGTGCGTGTGTGTGTGTGTGTGTGATGCACCTGCATGCGAAGCACAATCTGTCCATCAAGGGGTGCTTTATAATTCGATAGTCGTCCTTTCATCATCGTTCCTCTCTTATATAAAGGGCTTAGCTTTCCTCTCTTTCCCTCCCCCTGGAAACAACAAAAAAGCCCACTTCTGCTTATTTTGACTTGCTTGACAAGACAAACTACTACCCTTTTTTCTTCTTTTCTTTGTTATTTACTGTATCAAAAGATAGAAAAAATGATGCAATATCAAGAGCACTTTTCATGTTTCGAACAACCAATCATCGAGACGGACTACAATACTACTACTACTACTACTTGGCCAACAGCAGCAGACTGTGAATACAATACTCAAAGCTTGTTGTCGGGACAACAGCTTAACCTCGACACCGAAGTCTACAGTCCTCAGGCCTATTACCAACCCCTGAAGCAAGAAGATAATCCATCTTGGTGGTCAGCCTCTTCTTCTCCTCAAGCGGCGTCGCCCTTGTATCTCGATTTACAATATGTAGCATCATCTACAACCGATTCTACTGCAACTACGATGCCAATGGTTACTTCACCTTACTCCGTCGTCTCGTCTCCTTATGCCTCCTCGGACAACAGCAGCCAGCCTTCACCGACAGCGTTTGCTATGGATTATTATCCTTCTCCAGCTACGCCACCTTATTATTATGCTGATCAGCATCAGAGCAGCGATCCCTTCATCTCACCCATATGCTCCGACTCATCGTGCGGTTGCACCACACAACACAACAGCTATCCTTACTACAACGCGGCACCTCTTTCCGTACCGGTCTCGCCTCTGCAACCACAACAACCACAGCCGGCACCACAGCAATCAAAGACAACGCTACCCACAGCCGTTTCTCTCGCTGTTGATGCTCGGCCATACTCTTGTTACCTGTGCAGCAGAGCATTTGCCCGCAAACATGATCTTCAACGACACATTCGTGTTCACACTGGTGCAAAGCCCTACGCTTGTCTGTGCTGCAAAAAGGCATTTGCTCGCACCGATGCCCTGAAGCGTCATCTTCGCATGGAAGAATCCTGTCGCACAAGTCCCGAGATCCAGGCAATGAAGTTTGCTGGGAAACGACGTTACCGAAACCTGTAATTAATCAACACATAACAGCACTCAACTCTCAACTCTCAACATGACAACAATCCTCAGCAACCAAAAAAAAGTATACCCTCATTCTCTCCATTCCCTTTTATTCTTAATTATTCTATCCTTCTTACCATCATATCTGCGACATAACTCTCTCACTCCCTCTCATCTCATATTCTCTTCATTTTATTACTGTATGCACGCATCATCAGCCCTTATCAGCAGCCTTTCTCTCTTTTCTTCCTGACTATATGATCAGCATCTTTCCTAATCCGCCCGTATATATTTATGCTAACTTATATATGTCCCCTATATGCACTCACTTTTTATTTTTCTACCATTCTTTATCATTTCTCACTGCACCACCTTGCAAATCGCTCATCTGCTTTTTGTTTGTACATTCGTGTTTTTTTGTTTACTTTTTTTTACTTTTTTGCGCCAGTATTTGACCTTAGAAAAAGCATCACTTGCCTCATTAAAAGAATGCATTTCCCGAAATTTTTAAGGTTGCTTCTCTCCTTTCGCATGCGGTTTCCATTTTTGTAGAGTGATACGCGCTGCTGGAAGGAGGACAGGGCAGCAATCACAAAACTGTGCGTTCGAAACATGCGCACCCCCAACCTACCTCCCCCCTCTCTTTCTGTGTGTGTCTTTTTCTCCTCCTTGTTTTCACCCCCTTTCGGACCTGCATCCGCTATTTCTCCTGAAAGAAAACAAATAAGCTTTTCTTTTTCTTTTTTCTCTCTACTATTATAGCGTAAATAGCTATTATCAACTGTGTGAAACATGTGGTGCGCGGACCACATTAAGCCTGAAAAGAACATAAGAGCGTCTGTAGTACAAGTCCTCATCACAACTTTTTAGGTTGCCCTTGAATCCCAACTCCCGGCCTGCCCGAACACTGACCTCAAACAACGAGATGAGTTATTATACTTTTTCTTTCTTCTCAAGCCCGGTCTGCATTGTGCTTTGACTCTCAAAAAGAAAAGGAGGAGGATACAATCTATATATCTGTCTGCAGTAGCCTTGCGAGTACCACGGAAATGATTTGCCACGCATTCTTTTGCAGTTCTTCTTGAAGGTGTGACCCGAGTATATATATATATATATATATACACTGCCTGTTTGAATTTCAGGGTCCTGACTGCATCTTGTTTGATTCGGAACCCAATGCCGATGAGCTGCAGCGACCGTACCACGAAAAAGGAAATCCAAATAGTTCCACAAACCAAGGGGAAAAAAGAGAGCGAGTAGGCTGGCGAATAGCATTCATCCAAGTGTTCGGCCTCAGCGTGGCAGCAACAACACGCACGCAGTAACATAATATGCGCCATTATTTGTTGCTTTTTGAGCTACGTGCAGCGTTGAAGTTTCGGTTGCCAACGTATTATATGTATATTCCCCTGTCTCCTAAAATCTGATGGATAATGTGACTCTGACGGATTCCACTGCATATCGTTTTGGTACGATTGGAATACTACGTCATTAGGCATTTACCGAATCGCTTCTTCTTTTTCGTGATGCAATTACACAGAGCAAAAAAAAAAAGAAGATCGGAAAATTCTTTGTGATCTTGAGTCTTCCAATTGTCAAATTAAGGATCAATTCTCCCCGTTTCGGCTCACGTTTTGGCAGTTCATACGTATATCTCTGTTTTTTGCTTTTCAGTTGATCTCTAGAACAGAATGCTTCAAGCCCGTCAAGATGTACGCACTAAAGACTGCTAGCACTGCCAGGATGTCCGATATTTACAAGTTCATGGCAAACACGCGCAAGGAAATCCAAGGACTCAAACACAAGTGCGAGAAATTACTGGAAGGTGAGCTGTCCGAGATCAAGAAGAAGTCAGCAGAAGTATATGAACGCGACAACGAGCTATTGGTAAATGTTAGTGCTTAAAACGATCGAATCCGGGAATAAAGGTTAACCCATCAATTTGTTTCAATTAGTTGCTCTTGCGTGATAGAACAAGGAAGGTTAACGACTGTCGAGGGCTTGACAAAAACTTTCAAGAGACTTGACTTCAGGTCGAGGACAATCAGGCCGTTGTAGACAAAGGTCATTGAAGAAGGCTATGCGACAACCTGAGTACCAAAAGGCCTTATGGAGCTCTGCCTTCATGAGAAGTCGTTTGCAGAACCAATTCACAAACACCAAGACAGCAGCGAACATCACAGACAGGAGCAAAGGGAGAAGCGCTGGAAAGAGGCTGAAAAGAACAAAAAACGAAGAAAGGTAAGTTAGATAATAATTGGTTGCCAACAAGATATAAAGTCTAATAGTGTCCTGGCTTAGTTGGCAAAAGATCGCTGTGATGTGTACAAGAAACACAAGACCGACAAGGAGCTCATTGAGTACGGCGAAGGACAAGAACTTGACCGATATGCTCATCGCTGGTTGCATGTCAGACGAGGAAGACGGTCGCTCTTTGTGGCGAAGCATAGTGGTAAGCGTAATGCCTTTGGCGATAAGATCGACAAGTGAAGCCATGTCTAAGTGTGAATATGTAGTGTAACAAAATTATGAGCAGACTGAATCAGCTAGGTGGCGACGAGAGCTTGATCCATGTGCCGCATATTATCCTGGAGTTTTTTTGTGGATACCACATCTAAGCAGCGACCATGCCCTTGAGCGTATGAAGAAGTCAACGACCCCGACTATCTTGCGCCCTCTGACGCACTAGTTGAAGGAGCAACTCTCATCCTGGGCATACTACACCAAGCCTGCAATTGAGCCGTATAGCGGCTATACAGGGAGAGACGCAAACCTGTTTAGATAATAACACATATTGCAAAATATGTTTTTCACTGCATATTCTGTCGTGTTCGCTTAATAACTAGGTAATATTCAATGAAACAAGTAGCTCTCGCCCATTGCCGACATTCTCTCTCACATTCAAATTGAACACCTAGCTCTTTTTTGAGCTTGTAATGATTGTATAATTGATTTATATTTTTCATCTTTAAAAACATGCCTGGTGCCACTTTCGGATAATTATCATAGAGGCAATCAGCATTTTATATTTACTTTTAACTGTCTTTGTCATCTCCTCCTTCCCATCATCCTTTCAGATCTGACGATATGATTGCAAAGGTTGAAAAAGAGCTGCTAAAATTCATCAAAAAGACCAAGTCCATGCTGGTCACATCGAGGGATGTCATGGCTGGAGAAATGTAAGCTTATTGCCTCCGCAAGGTCATCCACGTACTCTAAGTCTACCATTGTACGGATGTATTTGTTGTGTGGGATAAGAATCTAATAATGTATGATGCTTAAAATGTTAACATAAATCTCTAGACTAGTTCGGGCAGATCGACTACAAGTATATCATTTGATTATTGAAACCCTCAGACTCAAGCGTCAACTATTCGTTTTGACTGTTTCGTTGCTTTCAGTACTCCATCTACCTAGCGCTATAGCTTACCTCGATAAGTTATTAAAATCTTAATACTTGTCTCCCAAGAAAGAGATAAAAGCGTTCTAAAATGATAAATGAAGGATCTTCTCCTTACTAGATGTTCCGTCGAGGTATGACTGTTGGACTTTTCAGCGCAAGTACACAGCACTAAATCCTTTTTTTGGTTGTTGTGATCTGCTGAAACAAGTCCAAAGTGGAGACGAGGGCTCAATTGATGCTATCTATTCAAGACAGTCTATCACTTACCAAGGGAATGCCAGATTTGTGATTGTTCAAAAGCTCTACATCCTTAATAAACAGCTGGAATCATAGACTTGATACTTGAGACTTGAGACTGCAGTAACACTAATACATTCCTTTTGACAAGGTAAGTATATATAATAAGTTTATAGGCTGAACTTGAGAATAAAGGAAATACAACTGTCTGTCTGTACAACATTCAATGGTTGCTGTATCTATATGAACGAATCATGCGAGAGTAGGGAGTGGGTCAAGTGGGATGAGCAACAAAAGCGAACGACGGAAAGATCAAAGGACAAAAAGGTGAAACAACAACAAGCTACATGTGGATGGTAATCTCATGAGCAGTTCTATCAGAGGAGGTATCATCCAAATCTGCCGACTTTGGCGTCAGCCTCTGAAGTGTCAAGGTATGTGTCGCCACACGTTCTGCCTGCTCAGGACTGTGAGTGATCCAAACGCAGGTTCTCGTTTTCAAGGTCTTTTCCACGAGCAATGTTGATTCGGGATCCAACGCCGATGTAGGTTCTGTTGTTGTTTTTTCAGGTAATTAGCAAGTTGTGTAAAGCAAAATGCAATACAAATAAAAAATAAAAGCTTAATTTACCATCCAGCAACAAGATATCCGGGTTAAGTGCCAATGCAACGGCCAGAGCTGCTCTTTGCATCTCTCCACCAGACAAGTTGCTCCAGTTTTCGGTGAAATGAGACTCTGACAGGTTCCATTGCATACCAATTTGCACCTAGAGAACATAATCATCTCACTTAACAATATGTGCCGACACACACAGCATTTAAGAATATTATACACATACCGGATCACCCAATGAAGTCTTGTTCTTTTGACTTGCAAAGCTTTTTACGACATTGAAAAAGTCGAGAGGCGTTCCTGCATGGACAGCAGGTCTCTGAGGGACGTACATAACTTTTGATCTCCAGTTGGGAATTCCATATTCGGATGGCGTCTTTCCATTCAACTTGATGGTACCCTCCGTGTAGGGAACCAGTTCAGCGAGACATTTTAGCAACGTGGTCTTGCTAACGTTGGATGACAAGTCAGGTCAAGAGGGAGGGATCGACAATGAAAAGAGCTTTAACATACCCTGCACCGCTAGGTCCACGCAAAACTAAGACGTCACCCTTGTTAAGGATAACGTCAGTGTTTTTAAACAGCCAACGACCGTCGGCCAGCTGCATTGACAGACCATGAGCTTCCAACATGCTTGTTCAGTCTAAACGGGCAAATGTGCAAAGTGGAAGGGGGGGAAAGGAAAGAAAGATGAAACTCCGAGATGTTATCTATGATTCCAGTTTTCTGCACCTGAAGTGCAACGAGTAATCGTCACACACACGCAAACACACATACATACAGTTCAAACATCTTGTTTGATCTGTGGTGCGCGGTACTGCTCATAAGAATCTGATGATCGCGCTTAGATTCTTGTCACATGTATGTACGTGCCGATCATCCTTGTGAGACAAGAAGTCGTAACGGGTAAAATTGCACTGGCTTAGAGGCTCTATAGGTCGCTAAGAGTAAACTTAATATCTACAGTTTCGGATTTCAACCTGAATATGTCGCTCTTTGACAAACGTTGATAGTTTATGTGTAAAAGGGTACCCGTCGTCACCTAAAACTGCTTGAATCGGAGATCCCTCTCGATATTCGTATCACACACACGTTTAGTACCCTAGTAGATATGTAGGAGAAAAGTTACAGTCTCCAGTAAGATCTTCAAACGTAAGAGGATGGAAAAAGTGCCTAAGATGATACTATGAAGATATGCCTACTCTCCTCATCAAAAAAAATAATGTGTTGCTTAAGTTGCTTATAGAGTAACAAAAGTTTTTACAGCTTGAGTTATGAGAAATGATTGGGATGATAATCTATAATCTATACAGTTCTCAGAGAACAGCCCCATTCTCGGGTATATTTTTTAATAGACCACATTGGACAAGCTGCTGCCGTGACACAGTCATTTATGCAAAAGATACAACCCCTTTAACTCCTCTCTCGGTCATCCACGGCTAGCCCTGCGGTTATTCCTTGCTTTTTTATAATCAAGAGAATTCGATGAAAGTCTAAGATAAAGGAGGTTCGACTTGTATGGAATCAATTTATACAATCGCCACCACGCTCCAGAGGATATGAAGGGAGGACATTTTCAATTTTACAGCGATAAAAGCGTGTGTTCCTGAATGAGAATAAAAAGGCGGCAAGCAAAGAACAAATTATGACTGTTAAAAATCAATGGAACAAGGCTTTATCGAATGCAATTCATCGAACAAAAATGTATGACGACTTAACCCGCAATCGTGGAAACGGCGTAATAAATACCGACATTAAGCCGCTTTTCTTTTCTGACGTATATCTGCACGCGTCTATAGTGTTGTCATTTTTTTAAAACAAGTAAGTGCTGGGGGGGCATTTATATTTTCTATTAGCGAGAGAGCATTCAGCAGGTGGTTGATGTATAGATCACTGATGTTGATTTCCTTTTTCTTGCCGTTCCCATTGTACACTGACTTGCGCTACAGACGGGTCCGCATTTTCTTTTTTTTTTTGAGAAATCCGGTGCTATCCATTGGCTGGTCCTTCTGCAGGTCTTGAATGCATCAGGATAACCCCTTCTACTAAGCACAGACTTAACAACTTTGGCCAAGGCCGCTTTTTTGTCACAATTCTAAAAGGCGATCCTTCTAGGGATAAGAAAAAACAACTATAAGCGAGTATATTGGTAGTCAATTTGATTACAAATGTCTTTGTAAATCTAGGCTCTCTTTATATACCAACAGGGCGCAGGAACTGCAAAGAATGGAAAGGAAAATAAAGTGTCGATTCAAAAGTTTCAAGTAGCAAATCAACAATGGAATTCATGTAAAGAGGACCGACACAAAGACACAAAGACACAAAGGAATATTGTCGATCTCGGGTTTTAGACAGCACCGCAAAAGGGAAGATGTGTGGTAGTGGTGGAGGTCGCACCATATCCAACTATTTATTTTTTCGTGCTGTTTTGATAGCAATTCTTGTCCCCCTACGCACACTTGAAGAGGAACCTCCCTTCGACGCAACAAGTACAGACTATCTTTGGGAAAGAGTGCAAAGTACTACAGGACGCAAAAAGGCAATCGGTCAATATGAGCGCAATGGAAGGAGGGGACAACCATTTACCATTTTCGATTTTCGCCATTTGAATCGTGCAAGTGCAATGGGCGAGAGCTTTGGACCAAGCCAACCAAACCCTTCGACACTCAACCCCAAACAGCCTCACTTCTCTCTCTTTTTCTTCTTTCTTTGCTTTTTTCCCCTCTCACCAGTGTAAAAGAAATATCCTCTCTTTTCACGCTTTTTAGTCCTTTTTCTAATCTCTTCCTTACGCCGTCCTAAGCTTAAGTAATGACCAGCGCCATCGCGTCGTCGTCCTCAGCAGACAAGCGTAATCGTCGGCCCGATTGGGAAGTCGAGTTCTACAAGAACGGCTATCCTAAAGAGATCATTGTCATTGAGGATACCCCACCGCCAGAGTCTGATCTAGCTCAAAACAAGCCTTCATACTCTGTTATTCCCGCCCCTGCACCTCCTCCTAACGTTCCAGTTTCCACCGCCGCGCGCTCAAAGCGAAGCCGCCAGCTAGCGCAGGCTGATAACAGCAATAAGCGGCGTCGAAAGCAGTATGAGCTCCTGCCGACACTGGGTGCATGTAAGTTCTTTGCAGTTTGTTGAGTATCCTTTTTTGGATTCCACTCACTTCAACTGGGTCTATTTTTCCCTATCAGCTCATCAAACGATCTATGCATCTCAGCATCCGTCTTTCCGCTGGCAGGTAAGCCGAGAGGGAAAAAATGTAGCGTGTTGTTTCACACATAGCGCCGATACTAAATGAATTCATTAGCATCCTCCACCTCAGCCTACGGCTGACAAGGATGGGCACTTTATTGTTCGACCGGGGGAGTTTCTGACGGATCGATGTAAGTTTTTTCTAAACAGTCAAGGGAGGAGCTGCTGGGAAATTTACCGAATTGCAACAGACCAGATGCAGGAAACTCTGGGCCAGGGGACGTACGGGAAAGTCGTCAAATGCTATGATCATGTGCGCAGGACATACTGTGCGATAAAGATTATTCGTGCAATCCAAAAGTATCGTGAAGCCAGTCAAACAGAAATCCGTGTTTTGAATACCCTCAAAGAAAATGACCAACTCAATTTCAAGTGAGTATTTTTTTTGCATCATGCTATCACTCGAATCATATTACATTCACTCACTCATATCATCATCATTACACAGCCAATGCATACACATGTTGGAGTGGTTTGATCACCTCAACCATGTGTGTATGGTCTTTGAACTCTTGGACCAGTCCGTGTTTGATTTCCTGAAAGCCAACCACTTTGAACCATTTCCCATCCACCACATCCAGCATTTCGCAAAACAGCTCTTGACAAGTGTAGCCTGTAAGCATAAAAAACCCATCCTTGCTGGCTTCGATCTGTTCACACTCCATTGTATTTTTTTTATTTAGTCATGCATGAACTGAAAATGATCCACACAGATTTGAAACCCGAGAATATTCTGCTCAAAGACCATGAATACACAAACGTGCCGAGTACGCGGACAAAGGTAATTGACCAATTATTTTGCAATGAAGCGGGCAGACACTCATTCGGACATTCAGCGGGGTACGATGCGGGTGCTACGCAACACTGAGATTATCCTCATCGACTTCGGCTCTGCTACCTTTGAGAATGATTACCATTCGTCGGTTGTGTCCACACGGCATTACCGTGCACCTGAGATTATTCTTGGTAAGTTGTGTTTTTGTATGATTGAGCGAGCATCTCCTCATTTCTTAAAATAATCGCAGGTCTTGGTTGGTCATATCCATGTGATATCTGGTCCATCGGATGCATCCTGGTCGAGTTCTTTACAGGTGATGCCCTCTTTCAAACACATGATAACCTGGAACACCTCGCCATGATGGAGATGGTGCTCGGAAAGATACCCAATAGATTAGCACAGGGTGCAAGGTACGTACGGGTTCGATTGTGCGGGTTGCAAATGATAATACACAAGTCATTAATTTGCAACTTTTTCATTCAGCCGTGAAGCCCAAAAGTATTTCAAAAATGGCCGCCTATGCTATCCTACACCAGAAACTTCCCTGCAGAGCCAAAAGTATGTCAAGGGCATGAAGCCTTTAAAGGTACGTGTGGTGGGCATGTCCCATTTTTGATGTGTTGTGTGTGTGTGTGTCTGTGTGTGTCTGTGTGGGAGACGACTGAAACCATGTTCCCTTTTCTGTAGAACATTATTACGCCACACACCCGCACAAATCTGTTATTTACCGATCTGTTGCAAAAGATGCTCACCTTTGATCCTGCAAAGCGAATTTCAGCACGAGAGGCATTGCGACATCCCTTCTTCCACATTGATTTTGATGAGTTTGGGCGAGAAGTAGTCGACTGAATAAAAAAACATGCATGACACTATGGGTTCTTTATCACTGTCTCTTTTTTTATTATTTATATCATATATCTCTAGTAGATAAAGTAAGTTACAGTTCCAATCGCAAGTACAATCAAGGATGAAAAGGAAGAGGTAGAAATGGAAGAAGCTGCGCCGTTGACATTTCTTTGGTCACCGTTGTGCATGGCCGCTTGGTTGGCCAAGTTGGTGGTACCAGCATGCATGCTACTGCTTGGCGTTACAGTGATCTGGCTAGTGACTGTAATGTGGGCTTATATATCCAGTGTATAATATCGTGAGTTTATATCTTTGAACATGTAAAAACAATCTATACTATTGCTATCTTACCAGTGATAGTTGGTCGGTTACTTTGTTGATTCAAGGGCACAGATTTCAAAGGTTCGGGTGGCGGGTTATTAGCGAACACAGATAGCGAGGATGGTGACGGCGCGGTGCTGCTCGGGCCAGCGCTCCTGGGCACAGTAGCGGTGGGAACAACAACACCACCACCACCGCTCATGTTTCCAGAAGAAGAGGTGCCACCAGTGCCTGAAACAGTTTCACCTTCATTTTCCTCTTCACAGTCTTCTTCTTCATTGCTGTAGCTGTCTTCGTTGTCATATTCGTCTTCACAGTCCTCTTCGTCTTGTGCAGGTTGTGGAATTCCTTGAGCGGAAGGCACGGACGTGAAGGAGGGAAGAGCATCTGCCGGAAGAGATGGAGTCAATAAAACTGAAGGCATATCCTTGTCATCATCGTCACAGTCATCTCCAATGGAAGACACAGACGCAGAGCTGATGGAAGAAGAAGAAGAAGAGGCAGCAGTAGGCAGGAGGACCACGGATGATGGTGATGATGATGGTGCGGTGCCAACGGTAGCAGTGGCGCTGGTCACGGGTACCAACTGATCAGGAGCAGCAGTAGGCTGCTGTTCTTGTTGCAACACAATAATGAGATCGACAACTCGGTTGTGCACCTTGACGAGATCATCTAATGTCACAGGATAGGGCGAGGCTATCTTGTCACGGAGTTGGCCAATGGACAGCGAAGCATCCTGGGCAGCAGCGGTGGCGCGTCGGCTGGTACCTCGACCCTCAGCAACGAGACTTTGGATGTGCTGAGGGAGTGCAGCGAGACGTTCTAGCACAACAGGGTCTCGTTGACCCCGTTCTTCAAGATCAGCTACAAGGGCCGAGAGCTTGACAGGCAAGTTGGAAAGAGCAGGGACGGCACCGTCTGCTGCTTTTTGTTGTGGTTGTTGTTGCTGTTGCTGGGATGGTAACGTAGAGGGCTTGGAAGCAGGTTGAAAGATATCATTAGCAGCACCACCGGATGTAAAGGAAGAGGGCAGCATTTGAAGGACTTTGAGGGCAGGTTTGTCATCTTCTTGCTGTTGTTGTTGCTGTTGTTGTTGTTCTTCTTCTTGAGAGACAGCAGCAGCACTGTTAGCGCCGTCGGGACCAAGAAGACCGAGCAAGGTATCGGGAAAGACTGGAGCTAGGCACGAGCTATAGCAGTTACCATCACCGTCAGTGCAGGCCGTCACGCAATTGTGAGCATCTCTGACTATTATGATTCATTTCATCAACCAAAATATTGTTAGCCGAGTTGAAATGACTTTTGTTATTTTCTTTCTTCAATACTTGCGACAAGCAGCGAAGCAATTCACATCGCTGCATCCACACAGTGCAAGCGTCGTTCTAGCTGCTAATAACAAAGAGAAAAGAAGGGAAAGCTGCGTTTTCATGAGTTACAATATTGGATAATAAATGAATGTAAGTAATGACAGCTTGGTCGTTCCCTTTTTCTTTCATTGTTCTGTTTATATATATTTTTAACGAAAAAGCCGGTTTTCAAACTTATGCCACTGCAAACAACCCATTTCAATGCTGACTCTTTTTTGTACCCCATTGTTTGTGTGTATGGGTACGTGCACGCCTCTCTCTCTCTCTCTCTATCTCTCTTCCTCTCACAATCTACTTCTCTCTTTCGTAACCTTCCCCCAACCTCCTCCTTCATGGATCGGATCTCATGTAGCTATTTCTGGATGGATTCATGCCGACAAAAAGGAAGAAAGTTTGTTATACTCTTTTCAAAAATATAATATTTACAGTTCATCGTGAGCAGATTCCTCTGAATCTTGTTCCTGTTCGCTGTCAACAGTCAATTTGATGTTGCTACCATGCTCGTTCACAAAAGCAACCAGGTCCTCCAGCGATCGGTCGCCGGCATAATCGATCATTTCGTTGGTCTCGGCCTTGAAGAATTTGAGAGTGGGGAATCCCCTGACGCTAAATCCACCTTCCTCGGGGATATCGTTCTCGGTACCATCCATCTTTGCAATCACCAACTTGTCCTTGAGACCTTGCTTTTCCACAGCCTCGCCAAGTTCGGTCCAGGTAGGTGCAAGTCGCTTGCAGTGCCCACACCAGGGTGCGTACACTTCCAAAAAGACGTCCTTGCTCTTGTCCAACACAATATCATTAAACTCGGTTGCCACGACAACCTTGACAGGTCCATTGTTGTCAGCAGGTACAGGCTCCGATTTCAGAGTAGGCTGGATCTTGCCAGAAGCATAGTCATCAACAAACTTTTCAATGTTTGCAGTTGTGATCTCGGCGCTCTGATCAAAGGGGAACTTGGCGCCAGTGTCGATGTGCTGGATGGCAAATGCGGGCCATTCCTGCTTCAATGCAAGGTTGCCTGCATAACTGCCATACTTGTTCGCATCAATGTGGACAAAGTTGATCTTCCCCTTGTATTTCTGGGCAATTGGCTTGATAGCCTCAATCAAGGGCTCGACCTGTTCCTTGGAATCGGCAAACAGGAAAGCCAAGGGCTTGCCAGTTTCAGCGTAAAATCCAAAGTTTTCGGCATCAATCTCGTCCATAAGCGGTACAGAATTGGTCCTTACAAAGTCTTGGACTTCTTGTTCAGTGAGAGAGCCAGTGTGGTCGTTTCGTCCTTCATCGAATTGCTTGTAGACAACCAATGTGGGGAATTTCTCGACGTTGTGCTCCTTTGCCAAAGCCTCATCGGTCACGATACCGAAAAAGTAATCGTCGCGCATTTTTTCGGCGGCGTTTGTCAATTCCGTCTTGGTAACCTCATCGTCAGGCGACACGTATGCCACGACAACGACGCGGTCAGAGGTCTTGAAAGTCTCAAAGTTGGAGCCATCCAAGTTGGTAACGGCAGGTGCAGCTTGTCTATTTTTTAGTTTTGCGGCGCCACCGTTAGTTTCGTAAATTACACCAAAATAATAGCCTGTCACACACACTTTTGCATGTAGCTCACGATTCCTTCAGCTTTGCGTGCTCCCTTGTACTCTGAAGCGTTGCCCTTGCGGAACACTTTGAGGGTAGGGTAGCCACGGACTTCATAGTCCTGGCAAAGATCAGCGTTCTCGGTACAGTCGACCTTGCCGAGAGGAATATCTTGTTCCTTCAAAGTTGTTGCGGCCTTTTCATACTCGGGGGCTATGTTGATGAAATAATATGGTAAGCCGAATCATTCTTTTTCTATCTTTATCTTTTTTTCCACAAACATACCAAGTGCCTTGCAGTGTCCACACCAAGGGGCAAAAAACTCGACCAGCATAAGATCCTGGTTGAGGACCTTATCGTCAAAGTTGGTACGATCGAGGTCAATGACATCGCTGTCGGCAAGAGCCGTGTGTGCCAAGGCAGCAAAGGTAGCAGCCAAGGCCGTCCACAAGATTGTCTTTCTCATGATGATGAATTAAAGGGGAAGGGAGAAAGAAAAAAAATGGGCGCAAACCAACTAAATGCTTTATAACGCATATGTATGAGCCTTTTCGCTCAGCGCCAATCATGGACAGACAGCGCACAGTACCCAAATATGCATTTGGAGGGGAATTAATACGGACACCCCATCTGCCTGCCTAATACATACGTTCGGGACAACCCACTTCTAAAACCTTCTGACAAACCAAAAAGATACTCAAGCGTTGAACGGAAAATAATGCTTATTGATTCGCATAAGCTTGTCGTATGTAAGCTTGCGCATTCTTGAGCTTAGTCCATATTCTACATCTAATTAAAGTATCTTTGCCGGCAAAGTTGTTGCATTAACGCTTGCAATTATTACATTTGCCGGTTTTTAAGTTTCTACATGGTGTCACAGTCCTTCTCTAACCTGTGAATGGTATTCTAAGTGGTATTTTTATGAATTTTTGCGCTCAAGTGCTGTATACTTGAGATTTTACTTGCAAACAAAGTGGGGTGTCCCGAACGTACATTTTAGGCAGGCAGATAGACTGCCGAAGTTTTGAGGCACTGGTTATTCTTTTACTGTGCATAAAGTAACATGCCAGCACCTTTTTCTTTATGGATTGCAACAATAGGCGCTTTTTTCTCTTGAGAAAAGCTATCCCCCATATATTTCCTGAACACGGGTTTTGAATGCAATGCGATGCCGACGAGGGCTAGGAGAAGCCGTCTTTATGATAATCTTTTTTTATATGTCCCCTTGCCCCATTTTCCTTGGTGTGTCTGGATGGCTCTTCTTTTTTTTAGCAGCCACCCTTATTCTTACTTTACGCTTTTTCTTCCCTTCACTCTTTTGATCTTGACACACGAGGAATAAGGAGCCTTGTTTCTTTTCTTTGGATGCAGTGTTTCTGTCGTCACTATGTACCGCAAAAATGAGGATTACTGCCCTAAAAAAGACGCCGTGGCTATCGACATGCCAACAGGGTGCTCAACCTCACCAGCGACACCTGTTACGTCGAATATTTCGGTATTAGGAGGAGCAACATCGACTTGAATGCCTTGTCACGCTGCATATCCTGTTCACCTTCAGACGACCACGCAAAAAAACATGCTCCACATCCATCTATTGATGTTAATAAATGCAAACGAAAACTAAGTTTATACGGTGACTATAATCAGGTATGAATTAAAGATAGTATAATGAAAGGAAAAGAGACGATGCAGTACCTTAATCGATGTAATCTCTACGTGCAGGAAATTCCTTGCCACCGGTCCGCCGTTCGATATTATCATCCAGATACAGGTCGATTAGAAGCTAGCTCTTTACTTGGGTTGCAATATCCCAACACACCGCTTCAGGATCTCCTTTCTAAAGATAACTATTGGATCGATGTGATAGCTCCGACAGTGACAGAAATGAAAACTTTCAGCAAGGTAAGATGCACAGAAGAACACAAGGATATATGCTCGAGAATGAAAACAGGGGGATGGTTCTAACTTGGCTGGCTACTTTATACAAGATATTCTGTGTTCATCCCTTAATAATTGAAGATATCTTATCCCACGAAACTCGAGAGAAATGCGATGTATTTAAAAGTTATCTGTTTGTTTGCTTCCGTGCGTTTGTCAATGACGAGCAAGACATGCTGAAACCTGTGAGCTTTTACAGTATCGTATATAAGAAACGCATACTTACGGTAAGTCTAATATTCAGCTAAATACTACTTTGTGTGGAGTCCCGTAAAATCCACCCCCTGCAGCGAGCTGAATGTAAAGATTTGATATATAGTTTCATTTCGACCCAATTCCGTTACTCGAGCAAGTGTATCAGCGCGTCGAGCAGCTTCGAGATTACATTGTTGTGGCTCCTGACTGGATCAACTACGCGATCCTCGATGAGATAACAGATCACTTTGCACCTCACATACAGCAACTTGGTGCAGAGGTGGATGATATCGATGATCCAGCGACCTTGTTGGCAGTCAAGGATGACGAGACCGAGATTGTATTACGCATCAGCGCATGTCGGAAACGCGTTATGCAGCTTATCAGGCTGCTAGGCACAAAAGCGGATGTAGTCCGTGTCTTAATAAAACGATCGGAAGGTGCATCATCGTCTTGCTCCTCCTCTCCCCCATGCTGCGACAAGTCAAATTCCGCTGACTTTGTACCAACTCACAGACGAGGCGGGCCTTCTTCTTCGTCGCTAGTTGGGTTTTTTAAAGAAAAGGCACAGCAGCATTGGCACCAGCAGCAGTCTCCTCAACAGCAACAGCATTCGCCACACGCTTATCCTGGACGAGGACGCTCGTCGTTTCAGGTCATTGAGAAAAGCGAGGATACATACAGTAGTCGAATTTACCCAGATACAGCGCTGTACCTCGGTGATGTACAAGGCAAGTTCTATTTTGTTTATAATGATGAGTATCATTTTGACTAAAAAGGCAACGTTTCTGCAGATCATTTGATAACTATGCTTCAGAACCTAGGCCACTACGAAACTGTGCTTGCACGTGCACATTCCAACTACCTTGCACAGATCTCGATACGACTGTCACAAACTTCCAATTCAACCAACCATGTTATTGGAAGATTGACCGTGTTTGCTACGATCCTGCTACCGATGAACCTTATTACTGGTCTTTGGGGTGAATATCTACCATGAGTTAGCCCTAAATCGCCAGTTTAATGTGAATTAACTTTCAATTATTTTGATCAACAGGGATGAATGTAAAGGTACCTGGAAAGGATTACGATGATCTCTTGTACTTTTTCTGGATAGTTTCTGGACTAGTTGTGTTTGCTGTATGTGCATTCACCCTTGCAAGAAAGTTTCATTTCTTCTAGTCCAAAGCACCACAAAGTCTTGTTGTGATGCTCCTTTTTTACTCTCATTCTATACACACACTCAAGCACACGCCTCTCTTCCTCTACCTCTCCTGTCTTATCAATTCTCCGTTTTGCTTCTACCTTTTAATCCCCTGATCTAATTTGTACCTATTTATTCCATCATCCTTATACATAGCACGCTCTATGGCTACGGCGGATTTGGTCCTTACAAATGGAAAAGGACTTCCTACCAAAAATCTCCTCCCCTTATCTGTTGCGGCCCTCCCAAAAGAAAAACATTACTGCAATAGAAAAGATACCATTATTTATACATCAAATAAATGATCTTGCATACGTCAATGTCAGCTTCTTTTTATACAATTGACATTTCTTGTTTCTTGATCCCATAAAAATCATTGAAAATTTGGTATACAAAGCAAACAAAAATGTAAATATTTGTCTTCAATCAAACAATGTGAATATGCGGAGCACTGCTCCGATGTATTATATGTATGTAAAGATATCCGTCCGATGTCAATCATACTTGGCACCCTTGTCTGCTACTGCAGCTCCTATACTGCTGCAAGGACGATGATATTTTTTAGTCGCTCCTATGATCAGACAACATTGCTCGGCGGCTGTTAAAATGATGCAGTCTGTTATTAAATAACCAAGGAGGAAAGGACAGCTATCTTTTCTGCGAGCGTTGAGCTGTTGCAGAAACAAGTAATAAGAGCAAGGAAACTATGTACATATCAACCACCACGGTCAACGCGTATACTTTTTCACTGTCTCCTATAAGATGCACTCATTAACAGATACATGGAAAAGTTTAAGTCTGCAAATTGGCCTTGTTGCTTTCTATGGTTATCAGCTGCGTGCTAATATTTGAATGTTTGTTGGAGGTTTACCAGGCGTTTGCTGTGAGAGAAACAAACACACAAATTTTCTGGAACCTTGACAACAAATTGTCATCTCTCTGATAAGTGGCATCTCTCTGATAAGCTCTGCAAGAATGAAAAGAAACTATTAAGATAATTGGTGTACTCTGACTACTGCTCTTGCAATTCATTTTTCCATGCAAGAAGGAAAAAAACATTCGGCGCCCAAACCCGATTTGGCAAGCCTTTTGAGCAGGCATGACGAACAGTGCTTTTCCAAGCGAGTTGAGGACCAATCTGAATGGATCAAGAGTCCATTTTCCAGCTCCGAAAAGGATAAGTGGAGTGCGGCCACTTAAAGAGGACGGGATTTCATACTATTATTCCACACCTCTCTCCGTTCCCTGCGCTGTGACCCACCCAACCCTTTATTGAATGCCATGCACACTGAAATCACGCAAGCTACTGACTTTCTTGGGCGCCTCTTACAGTCCAAAGTGGACGAGAGTATGATCACCGCTTTCAAAGAAGCGCTTGCAGAGCACCTCAAGCGGCGATTTGCAGACCACTGGGATCCCCAGCAGCCATACCGAGGCAATGGCTTTCGAGCAATCTCAAACTTTAATGGACAACTTGATCCAGTGCTGGCCATTGGTATACTGTCCCCTCCCCTCCCGAGTTGTCTTGACAACAGGCAGAGAGTTGAGCTCACACACACTGTTGTCTCTTTTGTTTCTAGCTGCACAAAATGCATCAGTTCCGCCAGAATTGATTCATGTCCACTTGCCTCGCGACTTTGTGTTGTGGATTGATCCCTTCTCTGTATCTTATCGGGTCGGTGACCATGGCAACATCATGACCCTGTTTGAGGATCGAGGCCGTGTTACACTGAAGAAGAGCCCCCATCTCTCATTTTTGCAACCAAGGAAGAATTCAGCTCCTATCCGCATATCACCTCCAAGCAGCCCAGATAACAGCAGAAAACTCTATAAAGCACATGTACCTTCACCTCTGGCAAAGAATCCTGCATTGCCTCAGCAACAACCATCACCTCCTCAACAACAACAGCAACCTCAACCTCAACCTCAACCTCAGCCTCAACAACAGCAACAGCAGTTGGTTTTGGCCAACTGAAAAAAAGTACTGCCTTTCTCTTTCAAACCCTCCCCCCTTTGCACGCAATTACGCGTACATACAACTCACAAGCACACATACACACGCATCACAACTCACAACTTTTCTCTCTCTCTGTGTCCCTCTCTCTTTCTCTTTTCTCTTTTTCTCCGCTCATCCCTTCCAAAACCAATTTTGATCACATAGTTCTTTTTGTTCACAGTGTAAATGTTTGCTTTCGACTGTAGCTTACTCTAGTTGTTGCTTTCTTTGTTTTCTGTTTTCCTTTTCTTCCAAAATGAAACAAAAAATAAAAAGAAACTGTGCCTCTGTCTCTCCTATACTTTTTGGTTCCTCTCATGCATCTTTCCGTATGTGTGAACATACGGAATGCGAATGAAGTTCATCTGCAGCTTTCAACCCCGCCTGCACTTTCTGCTTTTTGTGCTTTTCCTTTTTCTTCCTGTGTTCCTCAAGCCCAAATGAGAAGCAGCAATGAATCTCGAGGAGTGAAGCGCAAAAGTCCTACAAGCAACGATCAACAACCAACGTTACAAGACTTTTTTGGAAGAAGAAAGCGGGCACCCAAACCCGACGATTCATTTGAAAGTGATCTGTCGAAATCAATCAACCTGTCACTGCAAGCGGTGACACAAGAAGATGCACGGACCAACGTCATCCAGCAATGCTGCCCTATATGCCAACATGATTTCGATATGGGCGAAAACGAATTTCAGGAGCATGTAAACAATTGCCTGGATGAGAATGAACCCAAGGAATCGATGCAACAAGAGCAGCAGCAGCAACAACAGGAGAAACAGCTACCAGTAGCAGCAACAGAGGAACAAGATGTTACTACAACAACAGATAAGAAGCAGCACCAAACATCCACCTGGACCAACCTGTTTCGCAAAGTACCATGGAAAGTGACTGGGATATGGAGTTCAAAGGATGACGAAGCGCCTTGTCTGATGGAATCCGGTTCGTCAACGGATTGGTTTGGCCAAGAATCGAAACCTGGGCGAGAGCGGACTTGTCCGCTGTACAAGAAACTTCCAGGTAAAATAACTTTCAAACGATATGCTCTTTTGTCAATGACATAACTCACATGCATGTTTTCAAAAAAAATAGGTACCTCATTTACTGTGGATGCATTTTGTTATGGAAACATTCCAGATTGCGACGGGTATTTCCTGTCCCATTTCCACAGCGATCATTACGGCGGATTATCAAAACGTTGGGAGCATGGTCCTATTTACTGTTCCAGGATCACGGCAAACTGCTTACAGCAGAAATTGGAGATCAATCCAGACTATATAAAACCGTTGCCGATGGATCAGGAGTGCAAAATACCTGGATCAAATGTCACTGTGCACCTCATTGATGCAAATCACTGCCCAGGGTCTGTGCTGTTTTTGTTCAAGGTTCCCATGGCCGATGGATCTGTCAAGCGATATTTACATACGGGCGATTTCCGTGCGAATCCACGAATGTGCGTCCATCCCGCATTGAAGCAGCCTGAAAATCCACCTATCGACATTTTGTTTTTGGATACCACGTATTTGAACCCAAAATATGCGTTTCCAGCCCAGGACGTGGCGATCGATGCTGCGTGTAGACTAGTCAGGATCCAAGCTGGATTGCAAGCCCCGGACGAAAGTCGTCAGAAAGCAGTGGTTCAACATCACATCAAACTAGATCGCTGGTTCGATCGGATCGATAAAATATCCAAGCAAGATGATGATGATAACGATAAAAATCGAGTAATCAAAGTCGAACAAGAAGTATCAGGAGAACACGTCGAAGAGATTGTGCAAACAACTAATGCTACAAGGACAACAAAGGAGGAGGACGAGGAACAAGAAAAAGAAGGAAAGAAGTCGGAGGATGCTAGAAAGAAATCGAAAAACTTTGTTGTTGTGGTGGGATCGTATGCGCTAGGCAAGGAACGAATATTTTGTCGACTCGCACAAGTCCTTCAGTCCAAGATCTTCGTAACAGAAGCGAAACGACGGTTGTTGGAATGCATCGAGAGCAAGGAACTGAACGATCTCTTGACTGACGATCCTCGGGATGCGCAAGTGCATGTTATACCCATCCGGCATTTACAGCCGGAATATCTGATACCCTACATGAAGAGCCTGAAACCGCATTATGAATCCATGCTGGCATTCCGCCCTACTGGATGGACATTTAAATCCTCGGCCGCACAGACTTCAGATATGTCCTGCTCAACGCTGGCACGGATTACTGCTCCTGTAACTTGGCCGGAGCTGCAGCTCAAACCAATCTTTTCTTCCAATGATATCAAACTGTACGGCGTACCTTACTCGGAACACTCTAGCTTTCGAGAACTGGCTGCATTCATTGCAAGCTTACAAGTACGACGGATTGTCCCAACTGTCAATGTGAGCAATGAAAATAGTCGGAAACGGATGGGAGCTCTGTTTCAAAAATGGCAAGAGGAAAAACAAAAGAATGGCAAAGTTGAGGTTGTACCTTTCAGTACATTGGATCATTGGTAAAATCATCATCTTCACAAACTTTTGTACTTTTTGCTGTTACAAGATTTAGATGTATATTATGTATTTATGTATACCATTATATTTTAAATAACTTAAGCATCGGATGCGTCGCTTTCTGCACCAGCATCTTCTTGTATTCTATCGCTTGTACCCTCAAAGTCTCGCGCTCCATAGAATGATGGCATTTTGGATACTTGAATTCGTCTGCGCCATGCTGGTTGTCTTTCATCGGAAGGAGGAGGAGATGCCGCGGTAGTAGTGGACAATAGTAACCGAATTTCATTGATTGCGCGGTAGCATGAGCAGGTATCCAGATGCTGGTTCTCTAGACGGAACACGTTCCATTGTAACCGTCTGTATGCCTCCAGAAGCGCCGTAATCAGATTCAGCGAGTCGCTGTGTAGCGTGAGACCAGCCGCATTGAGCGTCCATGCGAATCGCAACATAATGTTGACTGGCGCTGCTACGCAGTAGACCCACGGCTGAAAAACAAGATTGGAACGTAGTAAAAAGTTTGTAGTTGTATCCGTCGACTGTAGCAGACCCCAATCCATGTGAATATTCCAAATGGAAGTATACGTCGAGTTGACCATGGAGGACAAAACCCATATCAAGTCCATAGTAGATGAAGCCGCTACAGTGGATCCTTTTTTAAGGTCATGAATGTTACTTGGCTGTACGCGTGCTACTTACAATGAAATCGCCGAATTCCAGCTGCAAAAGTAGCGACGATCGTGCTCACGTATTTGAGTGCATTGACCAGGTGCACTCGTTCACTCGAGTCTTGGTATCGTCGTATACATTGGAGAAAGCGCCACCATGGAGGTAAGGAAGCCAAAAAGGGCGTGATCCACATGTGTGTTACATGGCAACGAGTGTCTAAAAGCTGAATATCATGAAGATAGTAACTTGTTACTCATCACAGCCTTTACCATCTTGTTCTCTTCTTTGGCTTTACATACCCAGTTCCGTCCAATTTTGCGTATAAGTACAGACAAAGTATGAAAACGTCCAAAAAGAATAGGAGAGACTGTTGAGCTCGTCTGCAATGAAGAAACTACGAAATTCAACTGGTAGGAAATAGCTCATGGCTATTCGAGCCTGGAGGGAAATATCGAGTCATTAGTTGCCTGAAATAATTACATGATAACTTTTTCAACTTTTACCATGGAAAGACAGATCCATCGACGAGCTTTGTAGTAGAGAATGTTTATCGAATACAACAGTATACACGCGATGAGTGTAAACAGTATTAGTGAGTAGTACTGTGAAGGAATGAAACGATCCAACGTCTGCGAAAAGTCGAGGTAGACACATAGAGTGAGCAAGAACAGTATAAATGCTGGAAGCTAAAGAATAATATGGTGGTCTCCTGTCAGTACGAATACGTACTCTACCGTTGCAATCATTGTATGTCGCTTATCACCTCTGCAAGTTGATGGTGGTCAAGATTGCTGCGCATATCCAACTCGAAAATGAATTTGTAGCTGATCCTGTACCGTTTCCAGATCATCATGTTGACCGCCACGTCCAGAGTGAAAAGAATAGGAACAACAAAGCAGGCGTATATCTGGACATGGAAATGCATCGGGTATCGGCTCCATGTCACTAAGAAAGGTTTGAACTAGTTTGAGTGCAAAAGTACAAGTTAGCGTAAATGAGCCTTGCTATCTTTGAAGACGCTACAGATATAACATTGTTGATTTTCAAACGTATACCTATAGTGAAACTTTCAAACAACAATGGAATAGATGCACCAATGTAAGCTCCAACACGCCAAGCTGTTGATGCATGATTCTAAATAAAGCAGATAATTCATAAGTAATCACGACAGAAAGAGTGTGGATGGTTGAGCAGACTGAGTCATGTCTGTACTGTATCTATTGCTTACCTCTTCGTCTTCCACAGGTTGCAATTTTCGCAATCCATATTCTTTGTTGCCTCTATAACATTCGCGTACAAACAGCTCCTCTGTGCTTTCTATGAGATTGTCTAAATTCCTGGTGCTGCACCAATGATACTTTTTTATTTTATCCATATATTCCTCCCCAACTTTCCATCCAGTAATCTATAATCATGATCGGTCTCTCTCTGTTATTACAGATAAGCCATGTATTTAGTTCCATCACTGATGAACTTGCCTTTTCGAACTTCTTGATAATATGCTCGAATGCTTCGTAGTTGAGTGACTGCATTTAGCAGATCAATAAGTCGATGCAACTCTTTGCAATGATGTGTAGATAAACCCTCCATTATTCATGTAATTACCCTGAAAGACTTTAGCAGCATTAGTTCTCGATAGAACTCGATGATTGCTGTTTTCAGACAATGTTTTGCCATCTAAAGGATGAAAATACATGTTGAGAAACTCTACGAGATAAATAGAGAAGGATGAAGAGTTTATACCTGGTGTCGTAGATGGTCTGATTCCCAGCGAGGGAGCAAGCGTGGTGCTAGGGAGAGTATAGAAGCGCACCATCGAAAAAATAGGCTATTGCATTTATCCTCCAACTGCAATTATCGCGCGTAGCCACGCAGTAAAATGAGAAAAATTATCAGTATCCCAACACTATCCATCGCCCACTTTTAATTCACTCTTTACACGCAACGCAGATACAGCGCGACCATAATCTTCAACGATTTCAACCTGATCGTACAAAGCACGCAGTTTTCCTTTGGATTTCTTTTCTTTCTCTGTAGTTAAAATTAACGATTAATAGAAGCTTTGAGATATCAAGATGAGGAATAACATAAAGTTATACTTGCCATTGTAAAATCTGGAAACGCGTTTTAGATCGTCGTCAAGCATATCAACAAAACGTTTCTCCTCTTTGTTTCCATGCATGCAAAGATGGTTCAGTGTTTGGGTAGGCCGGTCCAACTCAAAGTCGAAAGCGGCGAGCGATGCCTGACGGGAGATACCCACTGAGGTTCGCATGGACCGTGTGCGTTGCGAGAAACGGCGGCTTCGAGGTTCCGTTGTGGAATTATATATTGATAACACAACTTTATATCAGTTGCTAAATGGAACCCATGGTGAAGATCTTATTCTAGTCATACGAACAGCTTTGATATTTGCAAGTTGACGTTTAAGCGCTTGGTAGTCTACGTATGCTTTTCTCCATTCTGGTATACATTCACTGTCAAAATACTTTGAAAATCGCATCATTCATATTGTCGAAGCAAAGCAAACATGTTTGCTAATTGCTTGAGCTCCCAAAAATTGTATTTTCATGTTTCATCATGGACTTCTACTTGGAAAAAATAGCACATACATCACAGGAAAAAGAAAAAAGAAACGATTATTTGGAAATAAACTTGCCTTTATACAGTATACAACGAGGGCAGATATACACAAAGAGCAAATACACTAGCGGGTAAACAACTATAACTAATTACAACAGATAGAAGGGGGAAAGGGTATACAGACGACAGAAGGAAAGGAGAGAAACAGGGAACTCAGAGGATCGTTTAAACGTGGTCAGGTTGGTTATCGGGAAGTATGGATTGAACATCAAAGTGAAGGTTACGCAGGAAGGCGCTTATCTCCTCACGGTCAATATGCAAGTTCCATTTCAGAAATCTCATGAGCGCAAGCTCCATTCGAGTCATCTCTTTAATTGACCAAACATCTCCCGCAGCACGGACAAGGCGCTTGGTAGACAAGTAATGATCATCGCTGTACTTGCTGGCTAACAACAAACTGGCGGCAAAGATTCTATGAGCTGCCTCTGATTCTGGTTTGTATCCTATACAAAATGTCAACAACAAAATAAGGAAAAAATGTTAGAGCGAATCAAAATTGCACGGATAACGTAATCATGTATATCACGTTACCTTCAGGAAGAGATTCTCGAAACCGTTGGACATATATCAATGCCATCACGAGATGAACAGGTTGGACATTACATTTTTCCGTAATCATTTCGATAAAGGGAAGCAAGTCGGGTAGATGGGATGCACGTCGTTGGATAACAGGAGGAGACTTTTCGTAATCTTCATCCTGTTCTGGCTCAGTCTGAACTTTACGACGTTGATGTAGGATTGCATCGAACGACGATGAAGCGAAATCTGGATGGTGAACCATTTTTTTTGTCCCTTCATTCAATATAACCCGCTAACGCTACATACAAACTTCTTGTATAACTTACTGATAAATCCAGGAGGAATATTACGTCGAGTACTTGCTGGTGTAGGTGCGAGGAGCATGCAGATGGGGACGAAAAGACCCAAGGAAAAGGAAAAAGAAGAAAAAAAAGAATCCGGCCTTTCCTCAAATCTGGCTTTATATAGAGCTGCTGGGAGGGAACAATGGTTCCAAAGCCGTTAATTCGGCGCTCAAATGAAACCTTTTAGTCTGGTTTTAGTTGTACTTTTACTGATAAGCTACCTGTGCTTCATATACAGAGGAGAGAGATTGGGTATTATGTGTCTTGGAAGCTTCCAGGAAAAATAAGATGTGTTATTTTTCAGGAACAACTATTTGCTTAGTTTAAAAAACCCAAACCTTTGGGCAACTCTCACTGTTTCTTTTCATTTCTGAAACCCCACAAAAAATGACGCATCGATTTCAGACTCAGGCCGAATGAATTGCCTGTTTTCGGCAACGACGTACTTGGCGTTACCAACGAACGGAGCTTTGACGGATGAGACTGGATGCACGCCTAAAGAACGTTCTCGTTGACTGGTTTTAAGCAAAATTGATATTGATTGCATCATTCACGATGGTGGGTTTGCCACGGGAAAGCCCGCCCTTAGGGGAACCATGTGATTACGGAAATTCTTGTTTCCGGGTATCTTCTTGGTGACTCAAGACGTATTTGTACCCACGGAACGACCGCCATTGGTGTTTTGAACCCTTTCGCATTAATTAGGAAACTAGGAACCATATCACTGACACCCAGAAATTAAAAAAAAAAGAACTGTCCCTGCGTCTATCTATCTAAAAGTATAAAGTAGTCAAGGAGACCACGAGGGAATATTTGATAGAAGCTGTAATTGCTAAGCAGAATATCCAGACTCGTTTCCCTTTTGAAACTTAAGTAACTGACAACTTCTGTTGCTTTGGAATGCCAAAAGCTATCCAACGAGACCTTTGTTCTTTTTTTCTGGTGCTAGCTTCAGACTTCTTGACAGTGAACATTGGTAACAGCCTCCTTACGTTGCTTGGATTTTGCACTGGGCAAATTCATGTGTCTAGAAACAGAATTGTCGAGGATCCACAAGTACCAATCGAACGTCTGCCTATTAGATAAGTTGCTGTAGATTACCGAATAAAGAACGAAAAGAAAGGAGCCACTAAGACTGCCCTACGTATTTGGTAGAAAAAGCAAACCATTAGACAACAATGGTCTTGCGCCCGGGTTCAACGCACTTCACAGTAACGTAGTTTGTATACTGTTTCCTCCGGTTCCCATAATGTGGGCAACTATTCCGAAGACGCTATTGACAAAATGAGCTAAACGCGCATTTTGCATGGTCATGTGTACATTGCTACATTCTTCCAAGAACTATTTTTGGATTCTTGTTTAGACTTCACTTTGAAGCTTTACAAGGATGAACCAAAGACGAGAAAAATGACAATTAAGTTATACAATTATTGAATGTTAACAACAATGAGCAGGTAACTCTTCTCCAACGACTTCTGGTTGCAGACACGAAAAGCTAGTGGCAAAGTTGATGTATAAATGTCAAGGTAACCCTTTTCCAACACGCCATATATGTCATAGCTTTGAGAGAGATGTACCTTCGGACTTGGTATTTGAAACGTCTAGGGCAGCATATGTAACTCCCCATGACTATACACATTATTACAGAGGACAAGTTTTGATTTTTCATGTATATAGATGCAACGATGACATATAGGGAAAAACTCTTGCCGATTTAGCAACAAACAAATCGGTCATGCAACGCTGTGCGTTCTCGGGCTCGGATTGCTCATTACGGACAGGTCAAATATAAGTCTACTTTACGATTTTTCCCGGTTGGAAATCACCTTTGGTTGCTTTACACTTTACAAGCTCTATCAATTATAGGAAGCAAAAATGCTCTACATAAATAACAGAGTGTATAACGTGACCTAGCTTATATATAAACAGATTCAGTTGACTGAACCTTTTGGTGATCTATGCAGCCATGGAAACAAGCAAATCAATTTTATTGGCCGATAAGGGTGAAGGATCAGTGAGAACTCCGATGATAAGGATTTTTCAAGATGATTGGGACATTGGATCGCTTTATCTCTCTCTTCTTTTTCTCCTTACTTTATATATTCTACAACCCCACATCTCATTGAAAAGATCAACATTGTAATAAATCTGAATGAATCCACATTTCGTGACTGATAATCGATTCAACTCTTCCTTTCAATTCATCCGTCCGACACGCCATGAACAAGAAGAAGACCGGGACATTGTAGCTCCCAACGAACAGCTACATATCAATACCAACCCTCTGGGAATCTCCTACAGCGACGGTCGTAACCGTGAAACATATCAAGACGAGTATTACTCCGACATATTTCGAAAGCTCAACTATCCCCATGACAAGCATCGCCCGTCTGAAAGTCAAAGGCAGCAGCAACAACGACAGCAACAGCCGCCATCCTTGTCGCCCACGCCTTCTCCTTCACCTTCTTCATCCACTTCCTCTGGTGCTGTCTCCCCATCTTTCCAACCAGCGGTCTGTATTCGGCAGGTCCCTCACAGCAAGTGCCAACTTAATCGACGAAAGAACTCGATAGCATCTCCATCACTAAGTGTCTCTGCCACGTCATGGGAGCACATGAAATCCCCAGCCGCCTCGTTCTTGGCCGCGTTTGCATCTCCTCCCAACGCCTCCCCGACACAGGAAGAAGATGGAGATGAGATTGACGACTATGTGCTTGAGAAGATCATCGGTTACGGTGGATTCTCGACCGTGCGCAGCGGTTATCGCGTGTCAGATGGTCAGCGGGTCGCGGTCAAGATTATTCAAAAGCACAATATGGATGAAGAGCAAATGGAACAGCTTGAACGCGAATTATCCATCTGGAAGTCTCTTGAACATCCACACATTGTCAGCATTGAAAAGGTGCTGGAAACCGATCACGCCATGTACATTGTTTGCACCTACTGTGGAGGGGGTTCATTGCTCGAGCTCGTCAACCAACACCGTGGATTACCAGAAAAGGATGCCCGCAAGATCATTCGACAACTGTGCCACGCGATCCAGTATTTGCACAAGGACATGCGAGTCTGCCACAGAGATATCAAGCTGGACAATGTTCTCCTTGACGACAACGGCGATGTAAAACTGTGCGATTTTGGTCTTGCATTGCATCAAACCCCAACAACACCGCTGCTATCGCCTTCGTATGAAGATCTCATTGCTGGTGGATCGCCAGAGTACGTTGCACCGGAACAGATCCTATCCCGCAAACCTCTTGCGTATCCTTCCGTGGATGTATGGTCGCTTGGCGTATTACTGTATGGCACCCTTGTTGGTCAGCTGCCATTCCGAGATAACTTTGAGCCTCGTCTGCAACAGAAAATCATGAAGGGCGAGTATGAAAAACCAGTTCATCTCTCCCTTGAATCACAAACCTTGCTTGACCGGTTACTCCAAGTGAGCCCAAAAGATCGATGCACCGTTGAAGATGTCTTGAATTCGTCCTGGATGACTGCTTCCTTGTAGATAATTTCCTCTTTATTTTTTTACTGTACAGTTGTGATCATATTTTTTTTTCTATGTATCTAGTTCATATCCGTCATCTTCTCCGTCTCCTCACCTTTCCACTTCGTCTTTCCCCCTCTGCCCTTACTTCTCGAAAATGTTGGAACGACAGCGTTCCATCTTCTCCCCCCTCCGTCCCTACCCAAAACCGATCGCATATGCTAACCTATGCTAAAAGCTTGTTTATAATCTTTTTCGTGATACCTTTCGAACAAAAGAAAAACAAATTACAAATATAATAAACTTATTTAGTCATTAACTAATTGGTCGTATCCGTCTGAAGTAACAAACAAAGAAAATGAGTTGAGTATTCTAGCAGCTTGCATAAAAACTATTGGTCGCCATAAATACTTACATGCACAAATACCCTCCATGTAACAAGCCAGAACGATACCTGCTCCAACTTGAGATACAGGATGTGTGAATCTTGTAAAGAATGCCAGCATGTAGAAGATCTGCCAGTGATGCAGGTGCAAGCTCAGTGTTTTGGTATACGGGTTCGTGGGCGACGGAATGTTATGTTCCATAGGTTCGTGTTCTTGAGGCTGCGGCGATAGAGACGGTTGTTGTTGCTGTTGAGGGTTTTCTTCATCGTTAGTAGATGTTTTCTTTTCCTTGCCCTTTCTTTTCTGTTTGGATGCAAGCCAGCAACGGCATTGATGTATCTTGGTGCGCGTCCAATTTTGATTGTTCTCTTTGATGATCGCCAGCGCTGCAGCAAAGAGGAAAATGGGGATCAGCAGCGCGCACACATAGTAGATCACAAAAGGCAGCGGTAAAGTCGCCGCCCAGTAAATGTGGAACGCCGCAAATGCAAGGATAATGCTACACACATGCGTTGTTAGAAAGTCAGATGCATCACATCAGTCAGCTATCTATAGAGATAATATACTTGCGCTAATGCGGTAAGGAACACTCCCCACATAGGTAACGGCCAGTTTCGGATGTTCGGTAGTGATCTACACACAGAAATAAAGTTAATAAAAGCCTTGGATACACACAAAAGGTGGCAGATGGTAACGCACGTCTTTGTGAATGGCAGCTCTGCAATGAGCGCATATCCGAAAAGAGACGGATAAAAGGCAACCACGGTGATCCAGCTTGTATTTTTTTTGATATCAGATTAATATTCACTGATACTGGTGATGGTAGATTAAGCTGTCCCTTTTTTCTTTTCTTTTCTTTTCTTACCTGTACGCGCGCGTATAGTTACCAAAAATAAAAAGTATAGTGCCATAAGAGAAGCCAAGCATAATATCGCTCCAGTGCCTTGCTAGTGATTTTTCATTTGTCTCCCAGTTGTACTTTTTGGCGATCCATTGGTAGATAGGGTAAGGTACGATTAAGAAGGAGAGCATAAAGTATAGGTATACGAGCGGGTTGAATGAGAACAAGGCTGTTTCTCGCACAGCAGCCGGATCAGAAAACTCCAGCGTCGGTTCCAAAGGTCCAGGAACAGGCATCAGCAGTAGTAGAGAGACGAGAGTTTAAGTGTGGCGAAGAGGAAAAAAAAGAAGCTATACTCTCAGTTTCCGGGTGAAGGAAAATCTTTTTAATAAGGTTGGCGCCTTCAAATAAGGGGTAGTCTATTTGTTCGGACACAACTTCCTGCATGAGGATGCAGAAAAAGTCCTCATCCTTTTTGTTTGTGGTCTTTACTGCTCTTCTATTTAGATGTTCGCGTAAATATAAGAAAAGTTCAATGTTTGGATGAGCCCGGTGACCAAGCGCATTGGATTTGGTCACGCGGTACACACACACACACTTGTACAATACAAAAGGAGAAAAGAAGAGAAAGAGTTGATTCTGATGAAACGATGGTGGAAAGGAAGGAGAAGGAGGGGTGAAGAACATGATGATATTGACGATGATGTTGCTGTCGCTGCTGTTGATACTCTTGTTGCTTGATGCTGTGGCGTTTGTGTGAGTGGGATAGATAAGAATACATAAGAAGGACCAGAAAAAAGTGGGGAAGATTCATAGAAAATGGAAACATATATAGCTTCGAAACTCATGACGATACGCTACTGTCGTTATGCAGCATTACCAACAAATTAGCTGCATCCTCTTCGTCTGATGAGAATCCTGTCGCGTTATTCTTGAATACACTGTCGGTTGACGATTGCGAAGATGATAATGGAGAACGTTGTCTCTTGTGAGGTGTATGATGACGGCGGGGTGAGGTGCTTCGTTTTGCTGATAATCGGCTTCTTAGGAGGAAAGGTGTGTCGGCGCGTGCTGTAGCTGCTGCTGCTCTTGCAGAGCTGCTACTGCTCGTGGGAGTACTACTGCTGCCTGTGGGTTCAGCAGCGGTCTTATAGTATCGGCTGTAGTAGCTCGTGGTGGTTGTCGATACCGATTTCTCCTTTTTTCTGTTCTTTGGCTGAGAAAGTATGCTGGATTCCAGCGTGTGTAAATCGTATTTTTCGTATCCGTGCTGTCGCTTAAAATTCGCGAGAGCCAGGCGGATCTTAAGACGGTGAACCATCTTTCGCACAACACCAAAAAAGATAACAAAGGATGTTAAAGATGCGCGCATTTAAGACTATACCGAATGCCCTACTTACCTCTGCAATATCTGCAGGTGACGGCTGTTGCTGTATAATGTGTGGTGACTGCGACATGAGGAGAACGAGATTGTCGTGCTCGTTTCGCGATCTTGCAAGGAGGGATAAGCAACGAGTCTAGGTTTTCTTTTTTTTGCGTGTACGTGTAGAAGGAAAGAAAGGAAAAAGAGGGCTTGCTCAGTCCGACTTTGCGTTTGCCGTATTTTTATCAATATCCTTATCCGCATGACCTACCCAACGTCCCCCAAAACCCGTTCTCCACCAGCCTTTTTCTTCAAGCCTGCAATACGACCCTGGTCTCGGTCTCTCTCTCTCTCTGTCTCCATGGGTTTCTCACATTGCTCAAGTACATAAATCTATCTTCTTTTGCCAGGGCTACGCAACTTTAATTGTATATCACTTTCAATTATGATTGAGTGGTAGAGGAATATCAGTGTTGCAATGCTTCACATATACATCACTTGGCACGGACTTGTCCCTTAAAACGAGCAAACATCGGGAATACACGCTCTCTATTCGTCCATAAAGGAACGAAAATGGAATCCGCGCGCCGCCCCCCCTCGCAATTTTTATTTTAATGCTCCTCTTTTGTTCCCTCTAGACAGGTATCAATCGTGTCGTAACCCTAATCTATAGGTAGCTCCAATAATTATAGAACTGGAACACATGACTTAGGATCGGTTCACATAGACCGTTCGTCATTTAACCCAACGTGCCTCAACCTAAAAAAAAGAAAAAAGAAAAGAAGGGACCGGCGAACGCGTTTTCGTTGGAGTCATGGCGGGGTTGAACAAGAAAAAAACGGAGATGTTCCTCGGCATATCCGTTGAGGTAGGATCGGCATTGAAAACATCAGTCAGAAAGCTCAATACCAGGCGTTGCTATGCAAAGACGGACATTACAACCGTGGTTCATCCGCCGGTCAACCAAAGGATTAGGGTGACAATAAACATTCAGTTTTGTCTTCTATAGCGTCAACACTGGAAACCCCAATGGGTCATGAATAATAACGAGTATATAGTTTGCATGATGCATCGGTACAGTGGAGAGGCTCACAGACAATGTTCGGAAATTTCCAACTTTTTCCTCCCCACTCCTTTGTGTTCCTATGATGCGAGTTCCCGTCACCATATTGACTGGTTTCCTAGGCGCCGGGAAAACCACCTTGCTCAATCGTATACTGGACGCGACAAGGACAAAGCAAATACCACAACGCATAGCGGTCATTGAGAATGAGTTTGCAGCTGCATTCGGAATCGTAAGCTGTGGAATAAAAAGAAGTTTGTGCTCATAGTGACATGATTGTAACGCTCGTCTTCGTATTCCAGGAAAATGAAATTATTCACAAGGATAAAGCACAAGACATTCAAAGTCTCTATGAATTTGGCTGGTAAATACTGTGCGCATGTATGGTCGTGGTATATACTGTGTGTGCTGAAGTTTCTCTCAACATGAAAAGGGGCTGTGTATGCTGCTCATCTAGCGGGGAGTTGATAAACGCACTTGTAGAAATTGCAAACTGCAATGCCGAGTCTGAACCTAGCAAGCGCATAGAGCATGTCATACTGGAGACGACAGGTATAATCTCTATTGGAACAATTTACATGGGATGAAGAGAGAGGGTGGGGGATAGGAGAGCAGAGGCTCACACTTTTGTACTTCCAGGTCTTGCAGATCCTGGACCAGTGCTTCGGATGATCAAGATGGGAGCAGACGGAAAGGGCACAGACGATATTGTTCAAAACTTTTACGTTGATGGCGTTGTAACCGTGCTGGACGGCAAGAATTTCTTTTCTCGACTACGTGCGCACACTGATAAATACAAAAATGAGCCATTGGCTCAGATACTGACAACTGACCTTGTCGTGGTGAACAAGACCGATTTGCTTGACGACGCGAAGATACAAAAAATTACAGACTTTATCAAGCAACATAATCCCAAAGCGCAGGTGTATCCGGCATCGTTTGCACAGGTCCCGCTCGAGGCTCTCTTCCACCTTCGTTCGCCTGACTGTCCTCTCAACATGAGCACAGATGCCCAAACAGAATCCAGCAAGGTACATGATCCGTCTATAGAACAAACTATGATGCTTGTAAGCAGTAGCGTGGATAAGGAGAAAGTACTAGCGTTTATTCGACGGGAAGCGCGCCAGCTTGATGGCAAACTTTACCGCATCAAAGGCCTCCTGGCAATTCCGGATTCCAACAAGAAATGGGTCGTCCAGGGTGTAGGCGATGATATCGTAGTAGAGAAGCATCGAGATTGGGAAGAACTAGAACCTAAGGACAGTCGATTAACTTTTATTGGCAAGGATATGAAAGAACACGGGGATCGATTACAGAAAGAGTTTGAAGCCTGTGTAGTGTAAATATGTTGTTCATTACGTGTTTGTAACATCTTGCGTACTTGAAGATCATACGTTTGTAGACATGAAGAAAAATAAGCATCGCGACACGAGATATTCGACTTGAAAATGAGGATATGGATGTTTTATTGAAGAATGCTAGAAGCAGCTTTATTTACAGTTCGTCCTTGGCAACAGGCTTTGCCTTCTTATCAAAGCTTGCCAAAATATTACGACGAATGGAAAAGTCGTCCAACTTGGCAGAAGTTACAACGTTGGACTTTGCGATCTTGTTGATACGATCGGTTTCAGTCTTCAAGAAGTTATCGCCATTCACGATGACCTTTTCCATAATCTTTGCGTAATAGTTGGCATATCTTTGGGGCTGTTAGGACTTTGATTGACTTACAAAATGTCATCAAAAACATACCTGTTGTTCAATGGTTTGGCAATTGCAGCTGCCTTGTTGTGAATTTCCTCCCTTGCGGCCTTTGAGGATGCCTTTACAAATTCAATGGCCAAAGCATCAAGTTCGGCAATACGGCCAGCCTGTGATTCTTCATGAGTTCGCTGAAGAAGCTATGTATCGGTCAAAACTTACAGAAGACTCCAAGCCTCCACCAACAAGACGCTTCGTACCGCAGTGCTTGTTAAGGAAGTCGACGAAGCCTTGTTCGGTGCGAGGACCTTCATACGCGATTGGTTCCTTATCTTTACCAGCAGGGAAGAACTTGATAGTAGGAAAGCCGGAAATTTCATAAGTGTGGGCAATATCCTTTTCACTGTCAGCATCGATTTTGGCGACAATGCACTAAACCAATATTAGTCATCAGTTGCAGCGGGCGATGCTATCCAACTTACGTTTTCTTCATTTGCATAGTCTGTGCCAACTTTCTCGTAAATGGGTGCTATGTGGTTTTCGATTAGAAATGCTAATCTCCACTTTCAGGTTTTGTCACACTTACCAAGGTTCTTGCAGTGGCCACACCAGGGGGCATAGAACTCTACCAAGACGTTCTTGCTGGTATCCTTGACAACGGAATCGAAGTTTTGGGAAGTAAGGACGACGACGTCAGACTTGTGAGACTTGATGCGAGGGCGTACACCTGTTGTAAAAGAATATAGTTTAGCCACTCGTCTATCTTTGCAACCAGTCTATTGCAAGATACTTGCCAGACTTTTCGCGCACGAACTTCGTCAGCGAATCCAAATCGCGACCACCACGATAGTCTTCAACACCATCAGCAGTAGTAACGCCCTTGGGGAACCACTTGATAGTAGGGAATCCTTGGATACCGAATTCTCCACCAAGGTCTCGGTGTGCGTCGGCATCAACTTTGGCAATAATGACTTCGTCCCTGGATTGAGCAAATGCTTCGCCTAGCTCTTCATAAGTCGGGGCAAGTCTCTTGCAGTGACCGCACCAAGGAGCGTAGAATTCGACAAGTGCAGGCTTTGAACCATCAATAACCTTGTGGAAGTTGGCGCCAGTGAGCACAACAACGTTGCCGTCCATGGTAATAAGGTCGCCGCTGCTGCCACGAATGACACCGGAAGCTCTGTCGCGAAGGTAGTTCAAAACATCAGTAGGAGAGTTGAAATCCTTTAGTTGTTTGAAAGCATTGTTGACGTGCCCAGCGAGTTTCTCAGGAGTAATGGTCTTGACATGGGCCCAGGTGTTGTGAAGGTGTGCTTGAACGGTAGGAACATCGAGCTGCTTCGCATTCTCTACCAGATTTTGTGCAATGTTGCCTCCTTTGTAGTAGTCGTAGCCAAGGAATGAGGCATTTACGATCAGTAGCAGAAGAAACACGTTTCGAAAGAAACCCATGTTGTCTTCAGC
>KK100130.1:55670-72966 GCA_000611695.1 Rhizomucor miehei CAU432 | reverse complement strand
AGGTCTAAATTGTGTAAATGGCCTTCTACCAGCAGATAAAGATCACTTAACGAATGGTGAGTAGCAATGAGACAACGGGCGCACGGATAACTCAATATCAGCGAATTGCAATAAGCTACCTTAAAAAACTGTCTTGCGTCCGAGTTACAGTGGCTTCACTGAAATCCAATAAATGGTAATCTATTTCCGTGTTTTCTATTTAGATTTCTGCTATTTGGACAGCTTTGCGATGGCCATGAGGGTATAAGGTTCAAGTTTGCATTGTAACTTTTATATTTTTGGCTGTCGAGCTTGCTGGCTCATGAAAATATTGAGATCTTCAAATAGATTCTTACAAACGTTTCTTTTTTTGAGTATGCGCGTACAGATATTATGCTATACGTCTCGTGTTCATATCAAGCGTGAACGTAAATTCGACACTCCTAAGATCGGCTTCACAAACGAAACGAGAAGGCGTGTTGGTCGCATTTTGCTATGTCGAACGTGGTATCGCTGGTACTCGATATATGAACGAGCACAAACCCGTAACTTTTCTACAAGATGTATTGAATAGCAACTTTTAGTGACATCGAAGCGATTTGGGCTACCCGCGTTTCGTTCCTAAAGTAAAAGAACTGCTCATTCCTGTCCCACAGGCGTCTTCTTTGTTCGATATCCTTTGTGAGTTGTATATCAGATGTTGTCTGCCTTTTACTGCTCAATATGCAGCAGTATCATGAAATCTCGGTTAAACGGAATGTTTGCGAGGTAAATATGGTTTTTATGCAGCTACTGTGTAATGTTAAAAGCAGCACTGCTGATTTTGATAAATTGCCAAGTAGCGCAAAATGCAAAGATGCTTTGAATATTAGTCATGATTAGTACATGATTAAGCTAGTTATCGAACGCAAAAATGATATCTTCGAAGTGATACTCTAGAACCAACGATTAGAGGAAAGCAGAAGAAGTTATATTGCTAATTATATCTATAAGCTCGTTGTGAGCTTGTAGAGAAGCTGTTCGAGAATGAAACAGAGGAACGCAACATTTTTGGTGTACTTGCTTGTCTGTAATTTTTCCTTCATATAATCCCTGTTACCACCTGTTGTAAGTACTCTAAACGAGTGTAATCCCCTGATATTCTGTATATAAGCTGAGGTGTTTCCTCTGGACACTCTGTCAAGGAGCCTTGAGTTACCATTGCGTATGCAGAGGGTGCAGTCTTGTCTCGTAATGCTGACTCACTCCATACGAGCTCTAAACCTTCGAATGATCACCATGTATATATTTCAAAAAGAGCTCAAAGCTACCTATCTGAAGAGACTCTACATGCCATCCTTGACATGGACAAGTGCCGGTAGTGCAGAGTGATTAATAAGATTCTCTCGACACGTACATAACGGATAAATACTTGGTGTTAAGTGATACATTCAATTTCCTGAGCTGATGCACAGATGCACCCTAAATCGCTAGCTTCAGCAAAACAATTATTGCTGAAGGTAAACTACAAGCACTCATCCTTGGTAACGATTTCCAATTTTGAATCTCCGCACAGTGCCTCTTTCAGCATGTTTGAATAGCTTCCACAACTTCTTCGTGTGAATTACGCTGTATAATACCATTACGCAACTGTGTATGCTCTGTCTATTAAGCACTGACATATGGTTTCTCCCGTAGCAAGATGTATGATAGTTTGGAACTTTTAAAACTCCGTCTAAAATTTTAGTATAACTAGCATATAAAAAACTTAGTTTCCAACAACAAGGGGTTATAACTCAGTGGCAGAGTGGAAGATTGCAGATCTTCTGGTCCCGTGTTCGAACCACGGTGGCCCCTTCCCTTTTTTGTTTCAGCCCTTCACCTCTTTGCATCGGCTTTATTTATGGGCAGTGCACCAAGGCTGTAGTATCTACTTTTTATTTATTTATTAGTGTTTTTTTGTTTTTCCTTACTTTTGCTGTAGCCGATTCTCCAGCTGTCCACAGCTTAAATTTGCATTCGCATCAGACAATTTCTTGATGTTTGTCAGTTCAAAGCATTACTCTACATTATAGTGCTGTTTATAGCCAGGACTAGAACACTTTCAAGTCCAGTATGGCTGGAGACCTGATTATCATGGTTGATTTTCGATTTTTATCCTTTCTCTGGCCTCATTTGAAGTTGACTGCTGCCTTAGTGGTCCAAATAGACTTCGAGTCAATACTTGAAGATGCATGGATCATAATCCTTATGTTGACTGGAACCAGGCAGAATAGTAGCAGCGAACCTTGTGAACATAGTAGGCGGACCGATCAGCAACCCCAGCATGTGTAAAACACTTTATCAATATGAATGAGATCCTTTCTTGGTATTTCTTTCGTAAGTATACAATGGAAAAAATAAGCATCAATAGTTACAACAAGAGACGCACGCAACGTTTGGTCCATTAAAACGACTTCATACAGTAATTGTTGACTATATTCTTCAGCATATGAGAATGAATCTGCATATACTGTTCCGGTCATACATAATAACGTTCTTCTCTACAAGGATTGATTATACCGCAAACTTTTGCTTCAGTCTACCTCCGCGCGTCGTCCCTTTGTTGTGCTGATCTGCAATATTAATAATATATTAGCTGGCTACCAAACGTCGACCACGTAGTTCTCTTTTCCCGATAGTGAGCATCATCGAAGCCAGTATCGAAAATAAAGCGATACAAGTAAACGTGGACTTCAGACAACAAAATGTCAGACTTACCTCTTCCCATTCATTTTAGCATCGAATTATGCTAGATAAACATTTTTGCTCTTATCTCAAGATTCCACTAATTAGGATCGACAGCAAGCTATTAGTATCATCTTAAAACTAAGTAAACCAGGTTCCCGAGACGCAAAAACAGTGATCAATATTCGTGTTCTTATGTCTTGAGTTCTTCCTCTGTCGATAGTAAACCATAATGCCTCACTTTTTTCCCTATTAGTTGAGTCTCAATAGCAATAAGTGTTAGGCACCTATCAATGACTGCTAACTACGTACGAGACAAAGAATTGCTGGTTAGCAACTTTGCTCAAGAGTTCAAGACAATTTCACTCATTGTATTTAGCAACAGTGATACTTTGATTTTCATTTTTGTGGCCTTTTACAAGATCATTAGTACTACAGCTTGCAAAACTTCACAGTGCGCACATGGACCAGGTTTTTCTACCATATCAAAACATTTTATTTGAATATTGTTTTTTAATTTCATTGTAAACTTCATAAAAGAGAAAGGATCGCGGGAATGATGACTACTTAAAATTCAAAATGGTGTGGCAGAGGGTGCTATTAATGATCCTTTTCAGAGACCTCACCTTCTTCCTTTCCATCTTCAGCAGCAGACGCCTCAGTCTTCTCTTGCGGCGCAGGTTCGGTATCCATTGGTTCTCCTTGCTGTTGGTTTGGTGGTTGTTGCTGCTGCTGCTCTGATGGCTTTTCAGGCTCCTGTTGAGCCGCTGGCGGTGATACCGGTTTTGAGGGTGATGTCTGTTCTTGACCTTCCATTGGTACAGCTTCATCTTTCGGCGTTTGTTCTTCCTTTACTTCTTGCTTTCGAGCAGTTGTTTCGTCTTTAAGGATTTCACTTTGTCGTGGTCGTTTAGACTCTTGGGGAGATTCGTTATCTTCTCCAGGGTATGTTCTCTTCTGTGTTTCTTGATTCTGTATAGCGTTGCCCATACTCAACAAGGTGCTTGCGGCGCTCTCGTCGTAATCTTCGTCAATATTCCTCGTTGAGGCACTCGTTTGAGGTGCACCTGGCACTTGTGAGGCTGTTGGCTCCTCCTTTGCAGCAACAGTATCGTTAGGAACTTGAGTGTTGCTCTCAGGCGCAGAGGTGTCTTTAGGAGCTGTCGAGACTCGATTGTCCTCTTCTTGAGGTTTTGCTGGCTGTGCTGGCTCCTCGGTAACAGGTGACTTTTCTGCTGGTGCTGGCTTTTCAGTAGGTGCCTCTGGAGTTGGGGCGAGTGCAGGCGCAGGAGCTCGTTCTGTTGATGAAGGTCGAGTCTGCTCTGTAGCCATAGGTTCTTCAGATTTCATTGGAGGTAACTGTTGTTGTGCGGATTCGGGAGCATATTCCGGTCTTGAGTATGCTGATGGTTCCGCTGGACGAGCACCGTAGTGAGCATGTGCTGGATCATTGCCTTCATATGGCACCGGAGGTCTTTGCGCTGGTGCTCCCTCTGCAGGATGATGAGGTGCTACAGGAGCGTTACGCGGCGATGCAGTGCTTTCTGGACGAGGTGAAGGATGAGGATGCTGTGGGGAAGCTCCCGGCTGTTGCCAGCTGTGACGTGAAGACAATGGATGAGGAGCAGCGCGGTTAGCTTCAGGGCCGTGTTGCTTGGGCGACGACATGGGGCGAGTTTCCTCTGACGGTACTGGCTTTGCAGTGTAGGGATGGTGCGATGCGGCGGCAGCTCGTTGGTCAACGTGGGGGCCTTGCTGGTAAGGCAACGATGTAGGGGGTGGTGTGCGACGATCGCGAGGAGCTTCATTCTCTGTCATTATCGGGTTCATTTGAGAACGTTCAGAAGGTGCCGGGGCCTGTCCACCTCCAATGCCTGGTATACGGACGTCATCGCTAGCAGCAGTGGTAGGTTGAGGAGCAGCATGCATGTTAGCAGCGCGACTGCTTGGTTGTCCACTCAAAGCCGGAAGGTCCCGATTTTGACCATTGCTGTTTTCGTGAACGTTCTACATTCCGCTTGATTTAGTAATCATCGCCAGCTTCTCATGCTCTTAGGTTACTTTACCGGTGGCAACATGGGAGTTGATGCTCTTTCTTCAGCCGCACGCGATCCTCCGACGTTGGTGTTGTATGCAGACATGCTAGATAGAGCAGTACTGGAGCCAGGCTAATGCGAGGTTTAGGCGATTAGAAGGATCTCTACGTAATCATCGAATACGTAAAACGTCGTACCTGGCTGAATGGTGCACCGTTCAGAGGCTGTGATCCAGGTCCGTTTTGATACTGGTTGGGGTTGCTCACATCACGAGGGGCGGGAGCGCTGCCGGCACTAAAAAAATGATTATCATTATCAGTAAAGTCACCAGCGCTGTATAACCTTTCTTCACCCTTACATCTGTGAAGACTGAACAGATTGCGATTTACGCAACAATTCCAGACGTTGTTTGATATGCGGGTTTGAAGGATCCAGATCTGCGGCTCGTTGATACGCATCCAAAGCGTCTTGTACCTGGTTGTTACACGACTCGTACAAAGTGCCAAGGTCATACCACACTTCGCTGATGTATGGATTAAGGCGAATGGCGCGGCTGTAAGCATCCAAGGCATCGCGATACTAAATTACGTTAGCTTTATTTTTTTACGCAACCTAAATTTGCAGGAGGAGCAGTTACCTGATTAATCTGGTAGTACAAAACACCAATGGAACACCAGAAAGTGGGGTTTCGGGCGTCACGATACACAGCTTGCTGATAGGCTTCGTAGGCTTTGTTGTAGTTTTGCTCCGCCATGTAACATCTTCCCAAAAGATACCAAGACTGGGCATCATTGCTGTCAGACTTTAAAGAGCGTGTGAGGTATTGAATAGCAAGATTTTGGTTGCAAAAAGAGGTATTTTGTTGGTGATAAAGCCATCCCAGCTGTTGAAGTACTTTTGCATGATCTGGATTCTCAGCCAAAACTCGTTCATATGCTTCCTTTGCCAATTCATACTACAACCAATGGTTCGAATCAACACAAAGAGAATTTTCCAGACCCTTTTTACACCTTACCTCCTTTTGCTGCTCGTAAACGTGTCCGGTTTGGAACCAAATATCAGGTTCAGTCAAAGGGCGTGGAGGCGAATGTAAAATATAGCGGAAACACTGTGTGGATTGGAGTCAGTTAACTTATCGTGATCGAGCTGTTAGTCGTACGCACCTGCAGAGAAAGGTCATACTTTTGTTGCTGCTTGTAAATGATACCGAGCCGGAAATAAATCTCGTTGGCCTTCTCGAATTTGGGATCCATTTTCATGACGGCAGAAAAAGCTTCCTCGGCGTGTTCCAGAGATCCATATCGGTCGTATAAAATACCAATTCCATACCAAAGTTTTGGATCCTGTCGAGAACATCATGAATAAGTGTATTCTTCAGTCACAATTTTGTTTATCAGTGGATACCTTTGGGTTGGACAAATGGTACAAGGCTTGTTGATATGCGTGGTAAGCATCCTGCAGATTATCCATCATCAAGTAACAATGGCCGAGAGCAGCCCAGGTCTCGCCATTATTCTCTTGGATTGCTAAAATTCGTTTGAAATATTCCACTGCCTTTGATAGATTTAGTAAAGAAAAGGCTGTATCTTCAATTACGCTTACCCTTCCAAACTGCTCACGGCCGCGGCACAGGGACGCGATCTGAGTCAGTGCAGGAATCGAGTAAGGATTATGTCGTAAAGCGGATTCGTAACAGCTCGTTGCTTTGTCGTAATCAGTCATTAATTCGGCCAGATTGCCTATGTCGCGTTGAGAGTCGTAATTAGTTTCGTGTCAAAACGAGATCGAACTCAAGGATCTCACCCATCGACAGCCATGTTTGTTCATTTATTTGCGCTAGTTTTTGCGCGGCAGTTGTAGGTTGCTGAGGCTGTGCTGGAGGTGGCTGCTGTTGCGGTGGTTGCTGAGAAGGGTATTGCTGTTGTTGCTGCTGCTGAGGGGTAGTGGCAGCCATCTTGTACTGTCGAATTGTCAGAGGACCTGCAATCTTGACTGCCAAATCTGAACGCGTACCTTTCAAGGAAGAGTGAAGACAGAATAGGGGCAGTAAGTTTTCTAAAATTCGAAGGAGGAAATTGCAAGCAAGTAGGCACGGGGCAAGATGAGAAACAACTTTTTCATCCACGAGAGCGCATCACCGCATCCGCAAAAAAAAGACTTGACTCGGGACCAGCTTCCGACCGACTCATTTGGGACACCCCTTCCAGAAACACTTATCTCATTGACAACCTGCACCCATAAGGCGGGCTCGAAAAGCTTCTTGCAACCGTCATGCGACCTATATTAGACACAGAATGCGTTGATCAACAACTAGCAAGCTAGTATGCCTCTAGATCATAGCAATACATAACTAATGATTTGCGTACCGCCTTTGCACCCCCTTTTTTTCCTCGCACCGATGCACTCACAGAAATTTTCGGTCCGAGTAATGCCTTTTCTGTCATTCGGCATGCCCTTATAACCTTACTTAAAAAGTCCATCATTGCCATGGTACAACACAGTGATAACCAAGGTGACATGAGTTCTCCATTTACATACCCGCTGTTACCAAGCGATCGATATCCTCAGATGGAATAATGTTTCAATGCTTGGAAACACAATCGACAGAATGAATCTTCGACAGCAATCAATTACAATAATCTTGCTCGGAATGTAATCCAACATCATGTTTTCATCAGCAGCATGCCTCCTTTATATCTCAACATCGGAATTGACAGCTTTACTCAATTAGAGAGATATCTGGGTGGAGATACCAATGATCTCTGTAGCAAACCAGACGATCGGCAGAGATGCTTAAACTGATGGGCGGACGAGTCAGAGAACAATTGAGTGGTTGAAAAGATCAAATTTCAAAGACACTATCCTTTCATTTTCATTGGCGCAAGATAAGCGTCTCACAACCATCCTTATCTTTTTCTCGTAACTGATTTAAGTTGACAGCCTTTTCTTCTTCTTTACCATCATCATTCACCAACCCCTTTCTTCAAAAAACTCAAATGGCCGTCCGTTCGAGTGCCTCAAAATTGGACAAATACCTGAAGCTCGACCAAAGAGGCTCTGTACAAGCCGAATATATTTGGATCGACGGATTTAATCAGCTGCGTTCCAAAACAAAAACGCTGTCATCGGTACCAACTGACGTGAACGAACTTCCCGAATGGAATTACGATGGATCTTCGACGGGCCAAGCTGATGGCCATGATTCTGATGTCTTGCTGAAGCCCGTTGCCATGTTCGCCGATCCTTTTCGACGAGGTGACAATAAACTTGTTCTCTGCGAGACGTATAACCCCGGTAAGAGATAAGACTGATAACGATAGATTGATCCGCGGGGGCTTAATTGGTATCTTTGGCTGCTGCAGATGGAACACCACATGCAACAAACTATCGCCATTCCTGCAAGAAGGTGATGGAAGCCTACGCTGATGCTAAACCATGGTTCGGTATTGAGCAAGAGTATATGTTTATGGACCCCGAAACGGGTAAACCATACGGCTGGCCTCGATTAGGTTTCCCAGAACCGCAGGTACGTAACACACCGATCCCCATATCATTGAATTGACATCGGAAGAACATATCTTTCTTAAAAGCTTATTGTAATGAGTAGGGCAAATATTACTGCGGGATCGGTGCAGGCAAAATCTTTGGTCGTGACATTGTTGAGGCACATTACAGGGCATGTTTGTATGCTGGCATCAAAATCTCTGGTGTCAACGCCGAAGTGGCACCGGGCCAATTCGAATTTCAAGTGGGCCCATGTGAAGGTCTGGATATGGGCGATCATCTTTGGACTGCTAGATACATCTTGGATCGCATTGCAGAAGACTTTGGCATTGCTATCAGTATCCATCCAAAACCAATACCAGGAGACTGGAATGGTGCAGGATGCCATACTAGTACGTGAAGAAATCAACTCTATTGTTTTCCGCGCATTAAATTAACTCGTTTCCTTTTTCTAGATTATTCAACAGAAGAGATGCGTCAAGAAGGTGGACTTGCGGCAATCGAAAAAGCGATAGAAAACATGAGCTTGCGACACTTCGAACACATTGCCGTATATGGCGAAGATAACGACTTGAGATTAACAGGCGAGCATGAGACGGGTCATATCAGTGCCTTCTCATACGGTATCGCCAACCGAGGTGCTTCCATCCGAATTCCTCGTCACGTCGGAAAGGAAGGCAAAGGATACATGGAAGACCGCCGTCCAGCATCCAACATTGATCCTTACCGCGTTACTGCCATTATCGTCGAATCATCCCTAGGTCCACAAGCATAATCTTTTCTTCATATACACCACCGATAAAGCATATATACACTGTATACCTGATCTTTGCGAAAGTTTATGTATTTGCAAAAGAATAAAGCATTTACTTTCATCAAAGGAATCACTACTATAAAGTATACTGACTACTGTGGCTATGACGGCTTTTACTATGTCGACTGGTTGGTTTGGTACAAGTTATGCGCCAGTATTCGTTGGATCAATGGAGGGGAGAGGACCTTGCTTTCGTCGGATGGGATCAACGAAATGATATAGCCTGTCTGGTTTCTTTGTGTTGCGCATGGCATCGTTCAGATATTTTACGAGTTCCGGGTCGCTCTCTCCTGCTCCATGTGAGCTAGGTGAAGCCGGTTCTTGCGTTGATTTTGCTTCCTTTTCTTTGCGGTGGCGATGGAAAAATGATGTTGGTGAATGCATAGTAGCTGTAATGAAAAATCAATGGAGGGGATTCAAAAGGAACCCTTTATATGCGGTTGCCATGGGTCACGTCAACATGGTTTCAGAACAGGGGTCTCTAAAACGTTCATCCGAGCACACTAAAAGGTAACAAGGTAACCCCTTCAACGCGTATACAACTTTCAAGCCTTTTCCCTCCTTAAGAGTAAGTTGTTGCATACTCGGGAACAAGCATATAAAGGACTTTGTATACCCGTCGGCAAAGAAATAGAAAATTTGTTTCTGTAAACGGCGGAGAGAAGCTGGGAAACCACCCGGACGCGTTGCGCCGACTTCGTTGTTTTTACCCGCCTTCTGGAAATAGGCTTAGTTGGGCATTTTTTTTCTCACGGCTTTTTTTAATTCCTCTCAAACAATGGCGCCTCAATTCCCAACTCGACAAAACGTTAAAAAAATCCTGCAGCACTTTGGAGCCAGCCAAGGTGTTATTTACTTGAACGGACAAGTCCTTCACGAACGTGATGACACTGACGTCGAGTTGCCGTTTCGTCAGGAGAGCAACTTCTTTTACGTAACTGGTATGGGAAAAAATATGAAGCCAAATTTGTTCCTGAAAGTTTATGTGTGTTTATAACCACGGCAATAGGCGTGTCAGAACCTGGTTTCCATGTGGTGATTGACGTTGCTACACAACAAGTCGAGCTCTTTGCTCCTCCCGTGGATCCTGACCTTGTTATCTGGATGGGCGAGCCCGACTCAATCGAGCAATTGAAAGAAAAGTACGACGTCGACCAAGTTGTGTATGCTGATCAACTTGAGAGCCGCCTTGCCTCAGCTTCCGTTGTTTACTCTATTCCTATCGCAAACACGAAGGCGTTGGATGCTTCTAAAATCAAATTTGCTGCCATTGAGGATAATGAACGCTTGTATGCTGCATTCTGCGAGGCACGCGCTGTCAAGTCTGATTGGGAAATTGCACTTATCCGTCAGGCAAACGATATCTCCTCCAATGCTCACATTCAGGTATGCCAAGAGATATTTAATGTGTATGGCAGGCTTGTCTTTTTTTTCTGCTCACACAACCTTAACAGCTTATGAAAGCCGCCCAGGTTGGCAAGAACGAATCTGATTTGCACGCTCTCTTCCTTTACGGTATCGCGCGCTTTTCTTTACTACATTGCAATGCTATAAGAAAATTTAACTCGAATGTCTTTTAGAATCTGCTCGCAAGGGCGCTTTCTTCCAATCCTATCTCCCCATCGTCGGTGTTGGCAAAAACGCCGCAACGCTCCACTATGGAAAGAACAAGTCTCCTCTCGTTAACGCAACAGATTTGATCTTGGTCGATGCAGGTGCAGAGTACAACTGCTATGCTTCAGATATCACTCGCACATTCCCCTTTGGTGGCAAATTCACCCCGGAAGCTGCCACTATCTACAACCTCGTACTCGATATGCAAAAAGCATGCTTTGCAGAATGCAAGGCTGGTACTCCCTGGGAACGAGTTCATGAAACTGCTCTCAGCGTTGCATGCGAAGGTCTTTTGAAGATTGGTATTCTCAATGGCAACAAGCAAGAACTTTTGGATAAGGGCGTCGTCGCTGCTTTCTTTCCTCACGGCAGTAAGTTTGCTTATCATTTCCTCACCTTTTTTTTCTGTCGTGAAATGCTGATCATTTTTTTATCTAGTTGGTCACATGCTTGGTTTGGATGTCCACGATGTCGGTGGTTATCCAAAGGGCACTGAGCGTATCAACAAGCCTGGATACCGTTATTTGCGTATGCGCCGTACCTTGGCTGCAGGCAACGTGGTTACCGTCGAGCCTGGTATCTATTTCTGCGATTTCATCATCAACCCCGTCGTCGAGTCCCCCGAAACAAGCAAATATGTCAATGTAGAGATACTCAACCGGTACAAGCCTGTCGGTGGCGTTCGCATTGAAGATAACATTGTCATCACTGAGGATGGTTACGTAAATTTGACCACCGTTCCCAAGGAAATTGCAGATATCGAAAAGATCATGGCTCCGTAAAAAGGATAATAAAAGCGACGCTGGCGTCTCTTTGCTTTTTGGTTGCAATATATCATGGCTTTCTTTTTTTAGTTGACCAGAAAGAACATATACACAATTTGTAGGGCAGCAATCATTAAAAGGAACCACATTCGTCGCTTGCGCTGTGGATTTAACGTCGAAGGACCAGCGGCAGCATCAGGAAGGATGACATAGCGCATGGAACGCAGCTATCCCGAAAAGTAGTCTAGTTATTCCCAACTTGTTTTATCATATGAAAAACAATATTTTTTCCAACACTTACCAAGAAAAAGGCGACGCTCAGAGCAGTGTAAAGAAAAACTCCCCAAGACAACCACTTGCCCGCACCCAACAACTTGACGGCATCCGTGACAATGATGCAGACATACTTGTATCCAGAGTACGCCACCAAATCAAGCATGGAGGCCTCAAAGGGTATATTTAGGAAATAGCACCCTAGGCGTGTAAACACAAGTTCCGAAAAGATTACTGCGATTGATGTCCATCCTGCAATGTACAGTTGTTCTGGATGGAAACTAAAAGAAAAAACCCACACAAAAGCAATCAGTATCTTTTCTCTCGTTCACTAGTAACTCTCCTATATCCCACTTACGAGCCTTGTTGTCCAGCTACCAAACCACATAGTAAAACATATGTCACTAGAGCCATAACTATATGCACAACTTATTAGTAACCTCCCATACTGTTAAAGCTTTCCAACGGGCAAAGCCTACCGGGAATATACAAGTCAGGAGAGTTGATATCTTCACGAGGAGGCTTGAAACCATCCATCTGACCAGTCTCGGTGCGTCTTATTGATCTGCTCCACGGCTTAAAATACATACCCTATTAGTTTTGTAGCCGGTCATACCGTGCAATATAGACCCGACTTACGGAATGCCTCCAAGGAAACAGGATCAGCTTGATTTTTGATACGACATAGAGGTTGCTAACATTAAAGTAGTGCCGTAAAGCGGGTATATCCACCCAACGGTTGAACTGACACGCGTATCATATTAAACATTCGCTCCCAACCCTGTTTCTCTCTGACCGACTTACGTTGCGTTCCATGTATGCTTGGCCTTGCGCGACGGCGTTGCCGGCAAACTGCATGCCAAGCTGTGCTGCCGGCTCATTGAATCCGAATTGCGTATACAAGTTATTCGGCCCTTGGCCCGGAATACCCTGGCCGTATATGCCCTGCTGTGGAGGAGCTTGCCGATAGTGATAATTTTGTTGAGGAGTCTGTTGTGCAAGGCTAGGCGACGGTGACGAGTGATGATGGACGGCAGGATTGAAGTTGGGAATCGGGTGTTGAGGAATAGGATGTTGTAACGGTGGCGGCGACCGCTTCCCCAAAGGAGGCGATCCGTACTGTGCCTCTGGATTATAGTAAGGGTAGCTGTTCTGACTCGGCTTCATCTCCACGATTGGGAAGACAAGCAGAAGCGCGCGACGGGGTCTTTGCGCCTGAAACTGAAAAATTGGAGTTGCACAAGTCTCACTATAGGTTTTTTCTTTTCATTTTGCACCTAGATAAAATATGTTTGCATCGGTTCCTTACATATGTTTGCGTTCATGGAAGAATTCTTTTACGTCCCTTGCCAGGTCCAATTTTCAGACTTGGATTTTGCGTACTTGTAAGAAACAAGCGCACTTGACGGAAAGTGTGAACTCGTCAAGCGTCGTGTATGGTGTGAAACAGGATGACGAAAGAAGTCATTGGAAAAGAAGAAAATCGAGCCACTTTCTCGCTCCTTCTTCCATCCATCCATTCGATCTTTTGCATATATGACAGTGTAGACATTGAGATTTGCAAGTGCAGACTCGATGCCGGTAACATACTGACGATAACTTTTGAGATGATTATGCTGATTGCATTTTCACAGATATTCCAAGCTCGTGGTATTGCAAGCGCATCCTATCCGTCCTGTGTAGATAACATCATCATGTAGCATTCACACCATCTACTACTCGTACCCGTGTGTCATTGCTATTTTTCGTGGGGTAAATCTGTCACTGGTCTCAAGACTGGCAGTAGCAAAAGAAATGTGCAACGATACCCTCGTTTCAGCTTTTGGCAATGATAAATACGACAGCAACAGATTTCAAATATAGCTCATTGGTAAAACTCGACTGATACAAAGTACAGCATGAGGAGATTGGTACAAATGAAAAAAGATGATGAATGGATATAGAGCTGAAAAGTGATATATAAGCGGGTAGCAGATATAAACGGAGCATCTCATGTGCATGGTATCACGTCTCTTGAGATGATGGAAGCGACCCGAACGTCTTGTCAAATGTGTTTTTCCTTGCTCTGGAGCTTGAGATAATTTTCAGTAGGTAAACCAGCGTCAAAAAGTTCACCATTGGTAATATCTACCTTCAGAATTACTAGACTTTTATACAGTTTCAGAAGGTGCTCTGGATTAAAATTGTTGTTGAAGTTTAGATCAACAACAAGCAGAGATGCAAAGTCCATCTCCGAGCCTTCTGCTCACAATCTCTCCAAAATACCGAACTTATAGTATGATAACGGCTGTAACATTGTCGATTGGGTCCAATGCTTGCCAAAGTCCGTGAAACTATTGAATATGCCCAATTCGCTGACAAGTTGCTACCAATCAAGATCACCACGGTATCCTGACGTGCGAGCGTTGCGGAATACTCTGGGATTGAGATGTAGTAGCAGCTAAAAATTTGTACCAAACTGTCATGTCGGTCTGATCAGGTCAAGGGAGACCAACAGTATTCCAGCGAACCACGAATACCAATATCACCGATTCGAGTCCGGGTTCGTTGTAAAAATGATTCAGATTGTTACATTTACGGTATGTGAAAATGAACCTCAGTTGACAGCAAAGTATATTAACTGAAGGAAATGTTTACATTTGCTCTGAGCCCTTTTTGTGTCGGCAAGATCTGCTTTGTAAAGAATGTATTGTTTTCTGAAAACATATTATTTTGCAAAATGACTGATGTAACCAACGCAAAAGCATCGGGTTCCAAGCGCAGATCGGTCTTGTCGTTAGGTGCAAATAGGGAATAGAGTAGACGCAAACATTTCCTTAAATACAGTACGTGGGATCTTTCATATTTATTCTTCATCATCAGCGATCTCCTCCTGGGAGGGCATAAATTCAGTTTCTGCAGGTACACATCGTAAAAATACTGCTTTTGCTTCGTTCACTGCATCTTCAAAATCTAAAGTATGTGTCGGTCCACTGCACGGTACAACGTTCGCTGGAAACTTCCATTGCTGCTTATCCAAGTCAACCTGTTGCTCACGCTGCTGATAATACACAGCATATTTTGCCGAAACTAATACAGGTACAGTGTGTCAGGAACAGGTACATATAATATTTTTCCTCAAGAAAAATCGTACCTGGACCTTCGATTTGACTATTGAGTAATTGATCTACAACTGGACGCAGATCATTCTCCCCAGATTCTGCCACTTTCCACAGATATGTAACGTCTTTCGTGAAGGAAGGAATTAGCCTTGGATCTTTTATAGCGAAACCTCATGCTCTTACATTGATCATCTGGACACGCCATGCTTTCAGAGTTTTGATGGATCGCATAGACAGGATTCGCTGCTTCAGCACCTTCGACAGGTGGAAGCACGCTTAAGTATAAGGTCCCCTTTGCATCCTCAGAAACAGCCAAAGGTTTATCGGTGATCACTATGGCTCTTGATATCCAATGCCTGTTAAATAATAGTAAGCTTTTTTCCTATGCCCGAATTTTGAAGAGATTTTGCGTTTGTACGAACCAAGACATTGCTGCATCTGGAAGCCATGACTTTGGTAGATAGTCGATGCTAGCAACAACGTTTTCGGCTTCAAACTTTTGTCCATCTGCCGTCAGCACTCCAGCGCACTTGCCCTCTTTGACCAAAAAGGAAGATAAGGGTTGATTCAGTACATAGATACCACCATAAACAGCGCATACGCTAATTATTCGAGCAAGCAAATAAATATGTAACTTTTCATCATGCCTTTATATGTGACATACCGACAGAATGCTTGGGCAATTTCGCTTCCACCACCATATAGCGTGCAAAGGAAACCGCCTTTTGTGAACCGTCCCAGTGATTTCATGAACTTTTGGGTGCGCATAAGTCCCTCCATAGTGCCAACTATTCACTTACAATAAGTAAAAAGAAAAGAAACCGTTTCTTTTTTTGATAGTACCTTTGGTATCTACAAGCGCAATTGCATATGCAAGCGCCGTTAAGAGCTGACCAGTGATTTTGAATTTTTCCTGCAGGAATGTCGCAAAAGGTTTTTCACGATACCCTTAAAAAAGGTTCAGTCTTGGAACAACTTTTTGATCGTCTATGGGGCACTAACCTTCTACCATGTCTGGATCTTCTTGATAATTAATAGCAAAGGTCAGGAACCGCATCAGTTTCCGCTTATCAACAAGCGTAATAGACTTATTTCCAAACACGTCTTCTCTTGAACTTGGTACCTACCGGCAAAAAGAAAGAAAAACATGCACTTAAATTTTGTCTTTTCACCGTAATGCCCTTTTTACATACCTTCTCCAAATGTTTTGTCTTTTCGTCGAACATGAATATATCATCGACTCCCTTGAATTCCAGATATCGTCCAACACCGCTTCGAATAAGTATTTCCACAAGCTCTCCTTCGCATGATAAGAGTTTTGGGGCGATATCAAGGTTGTATGATCTAGATCGACGCAACGCATCCGCCACAGCTTTTGAGAGGGAAGGCAGATAAAATTAAAGGGTCACGTCAAAGTAAGCTCAGAATTGCCGCAACGTAGGGTCTTTATCACATTACCTTCGTCGTTAGACAATCGTTCCTCAATATCCGTTGCTGAGTCATCCGTGAAAAGTGATGCGTTGCTACTGCTTCCGGGGATATCGACTTGAACATTTCTGTAATTTTCAGCAAAGTTCGTCTTGTAACTAATCGCATTGGGTTCCTTGGCTAAACAAAAACCGGTTACTGATTGTCGTGTAAATCAGAGTTTGCTTCATCAATCCATACTGCCGTCGTTCTGCGCGTCACCGTCTTTCCGCACTATGCATAAAAATGTCAAGATATTGCCCTCAAACTAACAAGATTTTTTCCCGTATACCTTGTTGACACCATTTTAAGAGTTCTTTGAATCCAAACACGCTCCAGTTTCCACCATAGTGATCGTTGCTATCGAGATGCAGTACCCTTTTTCCAGCGCGAGCCAAGGCACTGCAAGCGTAAGGACTTAGTAAAAGTCGCAAGCAGCTCGATAGCAAGCAGCATAGTACCCTGCTATTATAGATTCTACGAGGCCAGTGCCGAGAACAATTGCATCAAACTTTGTCTCTTGCAGATCGAGATTTTCTTCTGCCATGGCGTTCCTGCTGAACTTGCAACCAAAAGCGGAACCAGCAGAGTCGATCAGCTCCAGCCGTTATTCAGCATCTTTCCGCCCGTGTAAGCGAGTGTTTTTAAAAGTCCAATTTGCTGCCGATGCAAATGAATTAGCAAAATATATATTGGATTAATGCGTAGCTTTTGGTATCTTAGATGCATCTAGAAAGGAAAAACATTTTACTGTTTTATATCATTGACTGCCATTATTTCATACAGGTAATGTCATCCTTCACACATATATATTCTTTTATCGATACAATGAGCCCTTCTCTGGAGTTGCTTTATTTTCAGGTGACTGAGGGTGAGGGTAGCCATTCATGTGATACCAAAAGCTACGCATTAATCCAATATATATTTTGCTAATTCATTTGCATCGGCAGCAAATTGCTACGGTAATGCACTTCGCTTCTCGACATATCAAAAACATCGACATGCGTCGCATAATACGCCCAATCAGATGAATTTTTT
>KK100130.1:9939-53154 GCA_000611695.1 Rhizomucor miehei CAU432 | reverse complement strand
CAGTGAAGAGGAAAGACGATACAGACGTCGCCGAAGTCCTTCTGTATCCAGCAGCAGCAACGAAGAAGAAACAAGAGGCAGACGCCGTGCACGTTCTAGTAGCGTATCTTCCAGCTCATCATATTCATCCAGTGGTTCTTCTCGTTAATTCAAATAAAATTACTTTATCCATTAAAGGTTTACAAGCTATTCTTTTTAGTAGTTAAGGCTTTTTCGAAGAAAGCGATAAATGTTTCTGGTTCTTGAGCGCCTGGGAAATTGTATCTATATGGAAGAGAAAAGATGTTATGTGTAATAGTATCGTGCCGAGGTAAATGAATATCATGGTATTACTTACTTTCCCTCGATAATGAAATGAGGCACCCCAGTGATGCCTTGCGATGGCCAGCTGCTAGCTTCCTTTGTGATAGTATCTACATCCGCTTCACTCTTCAGGTAGTCAAGTGCCTAGTAGTACACACAAGCGATATAGGTGAGAACATGTGAGAAACTTATGCAAACGAGAAAATTATTACCTTGTTCTTGTCCAATCCAGCTCTCTCAGCGGCAGAGGCAAGCACTTCATAGTCACCAATGTTCTTATCATTGGAGAAATAATCCTTGAACATTTCTTCAACAACCTCACTCTGTCTACCAAACTGCTTGGCCCACAGTGCCAATCGGTGGGAATCAACCGTGTTACTGATTAGGCCGTTGTAAGTGAATTTGATGCCTTCTTGCTTGCCAATATCCTGCATGTAAGGGATCATGGATTGCATTCTTTCTTCTCCAAACTTTTTTGCATAGTGTTCGCGCACGCTGCGAGCTTCGTGTCGTGGCAAGTTTGGCGATAGCTGATAAGGATGCCATTCAATGTTGAAAGAAACGTCAGGGTGCGTTGCCGTGAATCTACTCATGGCTTTCTCCAAGCGGCGTTTGCCAATAAAACACCTGTATTACATTATTTTTTTTCTTTAGCATAGGAGAAGAAGAAGACAACACAGAAACTTTTGCGCTTGCAATGAGCGTTACCATGGACACACAGTGTCGCTGACGATGTCAATCTTGATCGCGAATTGCTTTGCCATGAGATCAAGAGTTGTTAAAAAAAAGAGAAAAAGACCACGCAGTGGATTTGTCAGCAACAGAAAAAAAACTTATTAATCCAACGGTTACTGTTACTTGTTGCTTTAATTTTACACGAAAATAATTAAAAGTGTGGAAAGTTCATGGGAATACCGCCTCCTACTGATTGTAATATGGGTCGCTTGTCTTTGCTACTCTTCTTTGCTGAGGGCGGTCGAGAAGAATTTAGTTCGGGACTCGTTGGCACCGAAGCGCTACCGAGAGGAACACCGTGTCGAGGTGTAGGTGGAGGACTGATGTCGGTCGTTGCTGTTACTGCTTTTGGTGAATATGTCGAGTGGGCACTGTATGAACCCCTCATTATTGCTTGGGATAGCGTATTATTTCGACGAATTGGAGGTGAGGACGGCTGACCAGCATAACCGCGATGGTGATAGGAAGGGGTGGAAGGGACAGGCGATGAGCTTTGATAGTAACCGGTAGTGCTCGTTGGCGTCGGGAAATCCGATGGCCTGCGACCATCGATGCTGGATACAGACTCTCCATAAACTGAATATGTTCCATCTTGTGGACTCATTTCTTGTTGCTGTTGTTGTTGTTGATACAATCGTTTAGCTGCAATCATCATTTTCAGTGCGCGTACTTGTAGACTCGTCTGGTGCGACAGCGCAGCTGTCTCAAATATCAAAGGTGCTGTCGTCATGTTGAGCATTTGATGCAAGGCATGCGTTGCGAGAGCTCGTAGTCGATCAAGTTCGTACATATCTGAAAGCAGCAACAATTGAGATAGAATGTGTGGTTGATATTGCTGAGCCGTCAAGAGATTGTCTGTATAAAGATATTGCAACAGTGCGATCGTCACCGAATAAGGATAAGGAAAGGACATGGTGTTGGATTTAGGTACCTTGATGGTCACCGTTTCCTCACTGCTTTCATTTGTTCCAGGTTTCTCCACAGTTTTCAAAACCTGGACGCTTTTAACATTGCTTTCCATCAACTTTGCAAAATAGGGCCAACGCTTGCGTAGGACGGCCGAGTTGACGGGTATGACTTGGTTATCGAGGGTTTGGATGCTAAAATCGGAAATGGCAGGTTCGTTGAGCAGGCTGAGACCCATCTCCTGTGCCAACGTCGAGCAGCTCGCCTTTGGTACTTCGTAAACTCCAAATGCCTCCATGTCGACCGCTGCTATATGATCAAAATTGATCTGTCGATTGTTGTAGTCTTCTAGTAGATTACGTGCCTTGTGTCCAAAGACTAAGTATCTATTTGTTGGCCTGTGGAGTACTCCTCGGTTCCAGGATCCATTGCTAAAGAGACTGCCTGCTTCGACGCGAGTCCAAGCGAGAGTTCCCAAATCGAGTGCCCAGATACTAAAGGCTTGTGTCTGTGGAGATAGGTATGTTCCTGCAAGAACAAGATGGTGTCCGAGTGTGTGACCAGTAGGGAACCGCAAACCGGGCGGCAAGGCCGATCCAGTCATATACGAGGAGCAGTCTTCGACAATAGATGATGCCCCAGTAGGTGAGAAAATTAACTGCAATTCTCGCTTAACGTCAGCAAAGTTGTAATTGGTGTATAGATAAACTGGAGGAGTATCTTTTTTGGTATTGTTGTTTCCGTTATTCGATGCTGAATAGTCGCTCGAGCCGCCAGCAGCCGACGAAGGAGGAAGGTGGCCATTAGTGTCTGGTGTTGATCCGCCATTGAGCATCGTGGGGAGGCGCGTATCTGGCGGTCCACTAACTGCGATAGAGCGATATGCACCGACATGCTTATCGAATGTTTTCGCATGAACCCACTCGCATTTCCGTAGATCAAGCACATTGATTTCGCCAAGGTAGTTGTTGTTCATATCTTGCCCACCAATGATAATCAATTTATCATCAGTAACAGCAGATAAGTGGGCATATCGAGGCCGCGGTGCAAAGAGCGATGGTTCGACGGTAAGGCGTTTCCAGCACATGCTTTCAATGTCAAAAACAGAGATATCATCGAGTACACAGAGTCCATCGGTTGATATTCGCGAATAACCCATTCCGCCAAAGATAACAATGGATTTGTTGTAAACATCTGCCGAGTGGAAATAGCGTGGTTTGGGTGGTTTGGCCGAGTCGGGTGGAGGAATATGTCGGGTCCATACGAGCGTATCCAAATCAAGCACATACAAATGGTTCGTCATTTTACGGGATGTAACCAGCCGCCCTGCAAAGACATAAACATGGTTTTCCACAACTGTTATCGAGGCACCGACGAGCGGAGGCGGTACCTCTCCTGTGGTAGAATGGACCTGCGTGATGATTCCAGAGATGGACTGCGATTGTGCAGTGGTTGAGGGCATTCCTTCAACCTGCAGAGAGAACTGGTGGTGAGAAGAAAGGGAAGGGAAAGGCGTGCGCTTAGCCTCTTCGCGGAGGTTGGGAAATGAATACTCTTGTGTCTCCTTGATTGCTTGAGGATTTCTCATTCCCCCAAGATATAAAAATGGTTGTACTACGACCATTGTCCCCCAACCTTCCTTATCATCAGTGTGATACGCAATGGACATTTATAGTGATTTCTACGTAGCTACTAGCAGAGTCCTCATATATATGATTCAACGGCTTAGCCAACGTGCCTAGTTACAAGACACGGTTGTCATGTTGGTGATGGTTAAGAAGTTGATGGCTACTGCCTACACCTGTTTAGGTGAATGCAGTCCAGAATCTGTCAGTGCAGCCCTCGGGTCCTTGTGCAGTAGTCGCACAAAATGTCTAAAATGGAAGAGTCCGGAAACAAAACGTGGCTACCCAGCACGGGTGCACCTACCAAATGGCTTTAGGCCTCCTAAACGAACGCATTTTCCCCATTTAGTCTGCGAATAAAGGTAAGCAAGCCGTGAACTCCGCGTCCATTTCTCAAGATCAATTCTATATAGTAAAAATCGTCACAGTATCTGACTTGATATATGGAAAAGGTAAAGAAAGAGATAGGTGTGTCGTTTTCGCCGTAATCTATGCGTCGTGAAACAGGCAATAAAAAGGAAAAATGACTTCTTGATTGATATTGCGACTGTAAGCTACATAATTTCAAGATGGTATGATGTAGGTTTGCAGCTTTCACGTTACAAAGTTCTTTTCTTGGGCAAATCTTCATTTACTTTGAAGCTTATTCGCAAACAGCTACTAAGTAGCCGCTGATAACTTCTAGATACCCTCTCGTCTACTGATTGTGCTAAGATTTTGAATTAAATAGAAAATGCTTAGATAGCTATAAGTTGTAGGAGTAGATTATCCAGACGCAAGCATAGTGAATGATTCCAGCTTTTTCAGGACTGCAAATAGTTCTGATAAAATCTCTTTATTGTGAAATGCAGCCTCATCAGTTGTCGTGTTCGCTGAGCCATAAATTAATATAAATAAATAGTGTAGCTACAGCCCAACCAGAAAGCTCTGACTCTGTATCCAGTGGAGCATTTCATACTCAAAGCTCGTGTCAACGCTGATTACGGCAAGCTCGCAACCATGGCACCGTAATCTGCTTCTGTTAGATCACCAGTTCTATGACAAATTAGGTATCAATATCAGTTCCGGGTTTGCTACAGTTTTCGTGGTATACACTTACGAGGAGCGACAGTGTCCAAATGCAACTCTGGCTGGATCAAAGCATTACTGGTGCGATATTTGCTGCAAGTTTTGCATTTGCAATTCTATGCTCCGTTTTTGTCGTTGATAGCGATCCAAAATTCGAACAAGCTGTTTGCTATGGTCAAAAGTAAATTCATGCCAGCAATCTTTCGGATGCATTCTCCCACTCGGCTATCGTCAAAGAAATGTCGTTTTTGTTTCTTTTGGATCGTGTCTTCAAAATATGCACCTCTGTCCACTTTCTCGCCTGCGCGACGTAAATAGCTCACTGTACCATGAAGCTCCCTCTACTTGCAAGTCGTAATCGGCTGTCGACCGCGACTTTGGGTNTGTAGCAAAGTTGACGATCTTGAAGAGAGTTGAACGCGACTCTTCAGAAAGCTCAACTGCTTGATCTGCCTAACTCTATTCTGCTTTAAACCTCTGTCAGTCCCTTGCTCTTTGAGGATCTCTTTATGAAAAAAAAGTTGCTTACCTTGACGTCTTCTCGGAGCCGGGCATGTGCAGAAGGGGAAGGGTTACGTGGAATACCGGACGAAAAGCATATTGGATCATAAATACGACAATTGTTGCCACGCTCTGTAAGAACAAATCGTGTATCGTAGCTGCATTCACGTTCCAAAGTGTGCATACTGACAAGTCATTGGCCGCGAATGTGGTGGTGTGCGTCCCAATCAAACATTATGGTACCAATGGTGACCGCTTGCTTTTTCCCAGAAGTAAAGGATCCCTTTCTTCACTCGCAACCTCCAACTTAACAAATGTCGTAACGCCACTTGTTTTGCGCTACGAACCCACACAGGAAAAGAACCACGAAGACAACGAAGAATAGAAGGTAGTTAAGTTGCGTTTTATTTTCTTTTCTTTTGAGGGATATTTATATTAGTTCGGCTACATAATAACGAAGGAAAGGTGATAGAAATCTAAAAATGCTTGTACAATGGAAATAATATCAAATTGGGAAAGATATCAGGAAAACGGTGAAAGGTTTTAAAAATGGGTAAGGTAACAAGAAGACGGTGAGAAGGACAAAAAAGGAAGTGGACGAAGTCTGTGCACGACACAAAAGTTGGAAAAGAAAGTATACAAGAAGTCAAAAAGAATAGGTGTTTTTTGCAAAAACTAATCTAATCGAAGCTAATTTCTATTCTACTTGTCCGTTCGTGTTTGCTGCTTTCTCGTCGTTCCTATTGTTAATTGGCCCCTGCGGTCTGCAAGCGCGCCGTCGAGGCTGAACACTCAACTACAACGAACGGTCGATGAGACTCGTCGCAGTGGCCGCCCGAAAATCCAACCCAAAGACTTTTATCTAAATGTTTTTTGAATTAAGTTTTGACTTGTGGTATATTTTTTATATACGAACGTCATTACACAATAGTTTAGTCAAACATCTATTTTATATATTCAAAAATATGAGTTGTTAGTAAAATAATATAAAATGTCACCTGAATTTCTAGGCTGAGGCGATGGTCAATTTTGCTTTATATTTAGCTATTCAGCTTACAAACATGCATATATCAGCAGTTAGATAGGCTTATAGGTATAGTAGAAGCTCCGTGTTACTTATGTCAGAGAATATTTGGTTTGCTTTAGCTGTGTGAAAGGGTGTGCCCAAAAATGCAAAAGCTGCTGTCGGGGGGCGAACGTGCCTTCTTTTCCTGCTCTCAGTCCTTTGCCAACTTGCCAACGTCAAAATGAATATAGACGAAATGTTCAAGGTAAGTCTCGATCCTCCTTTTTTTTGATCTAGTGTTTCATGTATTCTGACAAGTTCGTTGCTTTGCTAGATCCCGGCCATTCCCAGCGGCCGGAACAAGCGCAAAATGCCAGCAACGCCAGATATCCAGTTTCTAGACAAGTATCGCGCCGAAGCTGGATCGAGCACCGAAGCTGAGAGTAGCAGTTCTTCGCGCAAACGAAGGAATGTCACGATTGAGGACGAACAAGACGGAGCTGTTGACGACATGGTGGCCTACTATCCAGAACCAGACGATCAGTTTAGAAGCTCAAGCTGAAGACGAAGAGGGACGATTTTTTGGTGGAGGTCTCACAGAAGAACAACAACGCTTGCTCGATTGGGTCGATGAATACGACGTGGAAGAGACAGAGGCGCTGACAGCAACCAACATAAAGAAAATGATTCTCAAATTCGAAAAAGCTATCAACAAGAACCAAGAGCAACGCGTGCGCTACGCGGACCAGCCTGAGAAGTTCATGGAATCTGAAGCAGATCTCGACGAAGAAATCAAGAATTTGTTCGTTCTCACCCAGGTTCCACATCTTTATCCAGAATTGGTCAAGCTTGGAAGCGTATCGTCCATTTTGTCGCTTTTAAGTCATGAAAATACGGATATAGCCATCGACGCAATCGAACTCATCAATGAGTTGACAGACGAGGACGTTGGGACCGGTGAAGACGAGTTGGAGCGGTCAGAAGAAGCTACTGCTGGCATGAAGGAGTTTGTCAATGCGCTGTTGGACAATGAACTTTTGGAACTTTTGGTGCAAAATTTGGATCGATTAAATGAAGACGAAGAAAGCGATCGGCAAGGAGTGTTTAAAATTCTGGGTTAGTAGTAGTGGGATATACGTGGACGCTTGCAACAACTTGGATTGCTTATGCGCTGGAGCAGGTATCATTGAAAACATTTTGGGATTGGATCCACAATTGGCCGAAAGAATTGCATTGAAAACCGAAATACTGCCATGGCTACTGAAACGAATCCAGGGCAAAGGCTATGATTCGAATCGTGCTTATGCAAGCGAAATTATATCCATCTTATTACAAGAAAGCAGAGGTAAAATGTGATTTGTATCTAGATTGACATTTTGAGATTAATCACAGAGTTGCAGATATCCGTTTGAAAGTAAATGAGCTCGAGGGTGTTGACATATTACTACGTGCATTAGCAGTAAGTAACTAAGAATACTTGTATATGATATAGAAAAAATGCTTTGCTGACATTAGAGTTTGACTAGCCATATCGAAAAAAGGATCCAGAGGACGAGGATGAGTCAGAAATGGTGGAAAATTTTTTCAATTCCTTGTGCTCCATGCTGAACGAACCAGAAGTGAAACAATCATTCCATGATGCAGAAGGCGTGGAATTAATGTTAATCATGCTAAAGTGAGTATATGGCTTACCCAAGAAATATGCTACTTAGCAGTAAGCTGACAGATGGTGGGATAGGGAACGGACATTAGGCCGCATTCGTTCCGTCAAAGTCTTAAATTATGCAATGTCCGGGGAAGCTGGTCGAAACAACTGTCTGCGTTTTGTGGATGCCACTGGTCTCAAAGCACTGTTCCCAGCATTTATGGGCAAGGTAACCTCCATACAAACTTTTGCATATGGGAAACCCTTATCTGACGATAGTCGTTCTGTTTTACTAGGGATCAAGGAAACTGAAAAAATCACACAGCAAAGCTTACAGTGAATCTGAAGATGAAGGTATTGTTAAAACTTGTGCCAATCCGTTGACTGACTGGATAATCTCATGTCAAATATCTTGAATCAGAGCATATCATGTGTATAATCTTATCTCTCATGAGAAACTTATCACGAGACGACGTCCAACGATTACGACTCATACGCAAGTTTACAGAAGACAATTATGAAAAAGTGGACCGGCTGCTTGAAATGAAGGAGCAATATGAAGCCAAGGATAACCGTGTCAAGGCAGAGATCGAGCAAGAAAAGAAAGATATGGATCCAGAAGAGATTGAAGAATTTGAGGAGGAATTCTACATACGTCGTCTGGATGCTGGACTTTTCACACTGCAACGTCTGTGCTTGGTGATCGCAGCACTTTGTAAGGAAGACAGTGGTATCAAGGAAAGAACTCTGATGCTACTCAAGAGACAAAGTAGCGAAATCTCGAGCATATTTAGCATTATAGAAGAGGAGACTGCACTTATGGCTGACTTTAGCTATTTGCAACGCATGGCAATGGGTGGAGCAGTAGCTCCAGATGCCGAACGATAGAAGAAATAATATCCTTGTAATAAACTTTCAAGTAAGCCCTTATTATTGCTGCGTTTGGTAAATGAATGGGATGATACGTGTGCAAGCAGTGGTGGTGGCTTGAAAAACCGCCAAGAGAGAGTACCCAGAGAGACGAGAGAGAGCGCGCGGGTCGTCTTTCTTTTCGTTCAGTCCCAGTGTATACTGCTTCACTTTACTCTTACATGCACCATGCCTGGTAAACTTTGCAAGTACTTTGAGTTGATCACTGTCATTCAACTGACAATGCATGCTTCCTAGACGACATTAACTATCCTCATAAGCGACAGTAAGTATGACTATAACTTGCGTCCCCCGATCTGCTGCAGCGTTATTTAAAGATTGTGCAGGAAACGACACCATTCTTCTCACTCGCGGCCGCGCCCACCACCTATTGAAACTGAGGAAGAAGACAGAGAAGACTACTGCCGTGGCGGTTATCACTTTGTCAAAGTTGGAGACCGCTACAAGAACGGGCAGTATCTAGTCATACGCAAGCTAGGGTGGGGTCACTTTTCCACGGTGTGGCTGGTCCAGGATCAAAAGTAAGTTGTATGCCGAAAAGAAAAAAAAGCGCCACAAGAAAGTGTTAATCGTTCAATAATAGTACACTGAAACATTTTGCCATGAAAGTGCAAAAATCTGCAAAGCATTACAGAGAAGCTGCTTTGGACGAAATCCAGTTATCCGAAAGGGTTGCCAAGGCCGATCCCAAAGCCTTGGGCGCGCAGTATGTGACAGCCATAATCGACCACTTTTCCATTGATGGACCGAACGGCAACCATGTGTGCATGATTTTTGAAGTTCTTGGAGAAAATCTGCTCGAATTGCTTCGCAAGTCTCACCACGAAGGGCTTCGAGTGCGGCTGGTGAAACAGATTGCAAAGCAAGTCTTGCTAGGACTTGACTATCTTCATCGCACCTGCAAGATTATCCACACGGATCTGAAGCCAGAAAATGTAATGACATATCTTGACAATGCAGAAGAGATCCTGCGCGACACAATAGTCCCTGTCGCAGAACCAGCGGACGACCAAGATGAAGATGATAGCCGCGGCCGAAGCAGGACGAGGAAAAGCAACCGCCATGTCAACTTGGTTGCTTCGCAGCCCTTGTCGCTAGATAGCAAACGGGATGCTGAGAAGAAGCAGCAGCAGGGTCGAAAGCGCTCATGGTCAACGTAAGTCCTCAGCTACGAGTGCGCAAAGTCGACTGGGAAATATACCCTGTCCCATCTCAGTAGGTCAGAAGAAAGCGTTGTGAGCTCGAGGCTTCGCAGGCTCGAGAAAATCAACGTCAAGATTGCAGATCTTGGTAACGCCTGCTGGGTTGATCAACATTTCACCGAGGCCATACAGACGAGACAGTATCGGTCTCCAGAAGTTATCTTTGGTGCAAAGTGGGATGAAACGGCAGATATATGGAGTTTAGCGTGTATGGTAAGTCTTTCATTTCTCTCTACTAAGTATACTATGTCAGATGAACTGAAAGAGGGTTCTTGTTACAGATATTTGAACTGCTGACAGGAGACTTTTTGTTTGATCCACAAAAGGGACGATACTTTGATCGTGACGAAGGTATATAGATACACATGTCAGATGACGAATTGTCTTGTGTCTGTTGCACACAATATATGCTGATGCAGTTATCTGTCAATTGTAGATCACCTGGCCCTCATGATCGAACTACTTGGTCCTATGCCCCCCAAATTTGCCTTGTCAGGTGAACACTCCAAGGACTTTTTCGACTACCGAGGAGAACTTCGGCATATTAAGCGGCTGAAGTATTGGCCACTGGAAGACGTGTTGCGGAAGAAATATGGATTTCATTCACGGGAGGCCGAGGAAATTGCCAGTTTCTTGACGCCCATGTTGCAGTATGAAAACAGAGCCCAAGCACGAGATATGCTGGATCATCCATGGTTGAATGGCGTCGAACCTGTACTGGAAGGCGAGCATCAAGACAGAGAAGCATGGAGAGATTTGCAACGACCATGGCGTGAATGGGAAAAACGCCGCAGCAGACGTTACTAGTTATCATTTTAGCATCATGTAATTCTTCAACAAACGTATCCAAAACATTTATAAAACAGAGCATTCGAGATCTATACCCGTAATCACATCATCATACTATATTCAAATTACCCATGGTCGTCCCTGTATATATCATTTCTGTGTATTGCGCATGAATGAGATTGAGGTTGGGGGTGGGGGAAGGGTATATGGAAGGTTTTTATTTGGCCTTTTTGCTCGGTGGTTCTTGAGGAGGATTATCTGCTTTTCGCTTGTTTGGTTTGGTTAGAGGCGCTGTCGTTTCAATGACCTTGACCTTTGTCGGTTTGTAGCTGGCTGCAGACAACCACGGTGCCTGTACATCATTGATCTTTTCCAAATCGTCTCTTAATATTCCTTCTCCGTCCCCAACAACCATGCCGACGGCTGAGAGTGTCTTGAGTCCACATGAAGCAGCCAATTTCGGCTCTGACCCTTGTGGCAAGGAAACCACTTTGACTCTAGCCAGACATGCCATGCGCAACAAGTGCTCGCATAAATGTGGAGGTTGGATCTCTCGTCGACATACAAAAATCGCAGCAAACGACGAGTCTGTTGTTGATAATTGTGATTCTTTTATCCTCTTTTCGAGAAACTTTGTTGTTGCGCGCAAGCCGCAGTGAAGGCGATCAAGAATTGCAGGTCGTTGGTTGGTCTTTGGATCCCGTTTGTAAGATGCAATAGGACTTAGTATTCTAAATAAAAAAGGCGGGGATCTCTTAGTGCTATCTCCTTGCAGACACAGACGAAATAGAATACTTGCTGGCATAGGTTGTCAAGTATAGATCGACCCAGAGGCTCATCAGTCATTGGCCTGGTATAATACACGTCTGTAAATCAGCTATCTATGCTGTGCGATTGGGATCTTCTTCTCTAACTGTTCGTACCATTTGATCACAAATGGTGAATCAAGTGCAGACTTGTACACTTTTCTTTTTGCAATAGCTTCACTTCGAACATTGACAGTGGGCGAAGACATTAAAGATATGCAGAACGCGCATTCAAGAAAAGTGATGTTCCAATAAGCCACATTTCAATACAAGAAACGGAAAAAGTTCCGGGGGGAATACCATCCAAAAGGGAATATACAGTACACGGGGGAGAAGCCGCGAAGATATATATGTCTAGAAAACAAGCAGGGAAAATAAAAAAGATAGAGAGAAAGATAGAATGATAAAGAGACAAAGAGACAAAGGAGAGAGACAAGAAACAGGAAATGAAGCGCAGCCACCACACATTATAGCAACCTGCATATCTTTTGCAATCGCATGATGCCTCCCGACATGGCGGACTTTGTGGCGGCTTCAATGACCTCGCTCACATACTGGTTACGCATGGCGCTGCATTCATAGTATTTCGCTCCGATTTCTCTTGCAAGCCGTTCACCCTAAAAAAGATAATGCGTGAATGTGTGGTTTGTGTGTGTGATGCGTCTTCCAAGCATAAATTATTCCAAGAATAGAAAACAATCATCCCTACCTCTTCGTACGTGATCAAGTGATGGCCGAGAGCGTTCAGTTGAGCAATACGTGTCTGGTTATCGCGCAAATCGATCTTTGTGCCCACAAGTAGTTTGGGAACGTTTTCACAAAAATGCGTTACTTCAGGTAGCCACTGGAATATATAAAGACAGAGAGAGAAGAAAAAAATAGAACAAAGCATTTATAAATATTCCATTCATTCACTTTATCTCTTCCCGCACTTTCTCCCACTCCAGCTTGAGCGAAGAAAAGAAAAGACTTACTCTGTCCTGAACGTTGGTGAAGGAGGTCGGTTGGTCGATTGCAAAGCAAATCAAAATAACATCAGTTTCTGGATAGGATAAAGGACGGAGCCGATCGTAGTCTTCCTGCCCGGCTGTATCCCACAGAGCTAGCTCCACTACTTTGCCATTATCGAGCTGCACATTTGCAATATAGTTTTCAAATACTGTAGGCACGTAGCGCTGTGGAGAAAGAAAAATTGCTCATATGTTGGTACACATGTATCGCTTGCGTGTAATAAAGAAGTTATTCGTATTACCTCTGGAAACGCTCCCTTTTGGTACACGACGAGCAGGCTGGTCTTGCCACAACCGCCATCGCCGACTACGACCAACTTTTTCCGGGGAACCTGACGGAGCAGGAACATGTTGGTAAAGTCATGACAAAATGAACGAAAAGCAAATTACTTACTCGAGTCATTCTTAAGGGGAAAAGGGAAAAGAGAAAGAGAGAAAGAAAAGGAAGGTGCACAAACGAAAGCGGTAAATACGAAAAAAGAAAGTTGCATTTGGGTTCTTTGAGTGCGAATGGATTTGTGCTTTTTGCTGCTGTGCCAAGTTTCTCTTCCTTTTTCTTTTTTGTACAAGGAAAACATTGTTATGATCATGATCCTAACTACTGTTTTTCTTCTTCTTCGTCCTTGATCAATCCCATCTCCTTCATTTCCACGAGAACTCTGACAAATTGATTTTCTTCTGCGTAGTCGCGTAGCGGAGAGCGTATGCTCGGGATCCGTTGCAGGATGTCCTGTAGCTGGGCTTTCGGCAGACTCGCGACGATCTTGACCGAGTCGGGCTGGGTCCTCTGTCGCCAGAAAAAATTAGGGCCCACTTGCTTTGATGATATTAACTGTTAGCCGGACTATTACCTCTGCGCATTTCACAAAGCCGTCCCAGAGCTTTGGGTACATCCATATTTTCTTGGAGATCAATGTTTGCAGCAATGTCAGGACGAATGGTATCAATTCTTTGTATACTGAAACTGTACGGATCATCTAATCATAAACATTCAGTAACACAGATCATTAACTCTTTTCTCTCTCTCTCTCTCCTAGCTACCCCACTGTTATTGACCACTTACAGTAACCATAAGTAGCAGCGGAATTTTAGGCTGATCGACAAGATGCCGCAGTGCAAGCAAAACATGCTTGGCTTCAAACGTCTCTGGCATGGTAAAGCATACATTGATGGCTAGTTTATTAATTGTCAATATCGTCGACGCAAGCTCCGTGTTTGTTTCACAATATTTATTACCTTCGACAGCCTTTGGTAACGGTACACTTTCCTCTAGCTCATGTAGAGCTAGGAGCAGCTCAGGTGGTGTCATGGGCGCTGCGGCTGATGCACCGCTAGATACGATGCGTGAAAACACTTTCTTTACAATCTTCCTTTGTGTCTCTGAGCTGTTTAATAAATCGATAATCTGTGGTAGATTATGCTTTACATCGTCCTAAGAGCGCTAGCATTTAGTATCATTATATCAATAGCATCTTTTCAATTTTTTTCTCACCTTTGTTAAACCAGACACAATTGGTACGATGAACTTAGCATCCAAATTTCTCTCCATATGAACAGATTTAACAGCCTCTACCAGCTCTGGTGTTGGGCGAACTATAGATCGAATTGGTTTCAATGTTTTTTTTTCCATGATCGGCATGGATTTATCCAACTCACCAGTGTCACACAAAGTGACGAGAATGCGAATGACCAATGTTTCGCTCCCAGGAGGAAAATGACGTATAATGTCAAGGAGTTTAGGAGATTGCATACCAATGGTCTTAATCAATTGATAGATATGCTGCCGGATAATACGCTGTACTTGCTCTGTAGTCGCAATGTAGACCTTGAAGAGACTGTAGAAATTCGACACGTGAATGAAGAGATTCTTATCGTAACTTTAAAGAATATCCTTACTCGTCCAGAAGTTCATTGTTTTTTGCACACAGTGCAAACAACAGTTCAGAATGCCGTACAACGTCCACTTCTCGCCATCCATTTTCTTCTTTTTCTTCTTCCTCTTGTTCCTCTGCTTGTTCTGACCTGGTTTCTCCATGTTCTTTGCCGTTTTCGCGATCTTCACCAATGATTATATCTTCTCCGTCCTGCTGTGGTAGCTCTGGTTTCTTTGGCTCTTGTTCCGATTTAGGCACAGGTGGCGGTTCCTGAGTCAATTTCTGGAATGCTTGCACAGCATACTGTTCCACACGAGCCGCAATGGCCCTGTGATCAGGCACCCATCTTCTTACGGCAACAATGCTCGTTGATCGCATCCTGACATCCGGGTTTATACAGTATTCGAGTAGCACATCCAAACATTTATCGCGTACGGGAGGTCGGTTGGTAACCAGATCACGGAGTGTGGATACACAGGCAACGAATCGCTCAGACTCTTCCCTCATAATTTTATGAAGAATGTCTATGGCATCGTCATTCAGAGCTGGTGCATCTAAAAAGAGCTTGGCGAGAGTTTTATCTTTGGCATCGAGTGTCGGGATGCCTCGATGTAATAAATGCAGCAGCCACTTGAAATATTGTGGTTCATAGTTAGGGTCTGTGCGCTTGCGAAGGGTATCAGTTTCAAACTCTTCATGTAGCCATTCCAGTGCCAGTTCCAGTCTACGGCGGATAGTTTGGGATTAATTCCAAGATCGAGCATCGCCTACAAGCTATATGTCATTTCTTACCTGGCAGGCAAATCATCAATGATGAAATTAACAAGCATTTCTTTTAGATCTCTGGAAGTTCCTGGCAATGGATGATCGATGTCCATGTCACTTTGATCGTCTGGCTTGCCCGGCGTTGTGATTCCTCGAGTCAATAATTTAGAGACAATTAACAGCCACACCGTCTTTGCAGACTGATTCCAGATAGGCGTCGTCCTTGATGTGGCAGTGTTGTCAGCAACTCTGGGAAGCAGATAGCTTTCTGCATCCAAAATCCGCTGTACGGATTGCTTGATATAGTCGGCTGCTTCGCTCGGGGAGAGCGGTTTGGGTGCTGGAAGTTCGAACGGTTTCATCCTCAGGGATTCGCTAGCCCGCTCCTTCACACTTGCCAAGGGAACTCGGCTTGTACCAGGTGTACCTTTGGTATCAATGGCTTTGAAAGATTTATATTCTTTGGACTCGACTTCTTCTCTATGTAATTTTGTATCTGTCGCTTGCAGTGTTGGCAGCGTCGGCGGTGGTGGAGTAGCAGTTGCTGCCGCTGTTGCAGCTGCTGCCGTTGTTGCAGCTGCTGCCGGCGCGCCTGCTGCTGCGTGGCTAGCTGCCGAACCAGATGTGGGTGCTGTGCCCATTAATCCAGACGGGGGAAGCTAGAAGAGAGCAACGATAAGCAAACTGGAAATAAGAGGCAATTGATATCCAGTTCCCATACCGTATCAATTCTCTCTTTAATGGTTTCTATAGAAACATTGCTTAATGCAGCTATGCATAATTCAATGATAGTTGGTAAGGGAATGGTTGTAATGTCAAAATTCGTAAATGGATTGATGATGGGTGCCTGAGGAGGTTTAGGCGGCGTAGATACTTTCGATGGTTGTGGCGGTGATCCAGCTACTTTAATTCTCTTTTCCGGTGTGCCATCTGGTCCAGTTATCGGTCGTTTTGCACGTCGAGAGTCATCAGCGTTTTCGCGTCGGTCGCGTTCACCTCTTGAAGATCGTAAGAACACTGCGGTGTTTCCGTTTACTGCTCCAAATGCGTTTATAAGATCGTTGCGTTGTTGACTTAATTCGTCCGCTCTGATAATGGAAGGATTGGTTACCAGGTATTCAATATCTTGAAACCACTTATCACCCTTATACCTTATGAGTGTCACGAAGGCGACCTTGACTACCTTGTCAGCGCTCTTCTTTTGAATTGGCGTCATATTTTGTGGGCGGGTTTTCCACCAATGGACGTAAGCCTTGCTAACTTGCGCGAGAAATTGGGGACGTTTCCGTACAAGAGGTACCATTGAATTCACGATGGCTGATAAAACATTGATTTTTCTAACGCGGGCAGAAAATGTTAACTGTTTTCCTGCAAGTGTATACATGAACTACTCTGCAACGTACTCGCTCTGATCTTCAAGCTTATTGAGGAGCATATGTACTGCTTTCTCTCCTTTAGCCTCGAGTTCCTGTGTATTCAATAATCTATGCTGCGTCCTGATCAAGTTCAAAGAAATATCATCCTAGCATCATCGTCAATCTATCGCGCTTCCTTGTTGAGCCAACTCCATTTCTGCTTCTTACACGAATCTTTCGATCTGGTCTTGAGAATATGGTAGCGAGTACCTGTAAGCATTTGACAGCATGTACGCGGATACCAGGATTTTGATGGTTCAGCAGCGAGTTAAGCACTGTATCGCTTAGACGACATGTCGTCTCCCACATGTATGTTTCCGTTTCATTTTGTATGCTGTCGTATACCCACAAGTGTATATGTGAGTCGATATGCGTAATCTCGATCGTCAATCACTTTTACTCTTACACCGTGTTGAAAAAATGCGGTAGAACTGTTGCGAAAGCTCGCAATGCATCCTTGAAGAGTTTGAGATCAAATTCTCCATTGTCAAAAACTGATGCAAGGACGTTGAGGAAACCGTTCGTCGCAAACGACTGTGCGCTCTCAGGGTGAGCGAACACTTCCTCGTCAAACTGTTGTAACTGATCGCGCTCGGTCTGCATTAAATTTTGCGACGAGAAGAGCTAGAACTGGCTGAAAAGGCTTTATTGACGTGCTACTGTTGCGATTTGCAGAACACTCTTCGGGTATCGACTGTGAACACGAAAAAAGAGGCGATGACTTTTTTAAAAGCGAGGCTGCAAAAAAGAAAACCGGAGTTTGAGACCGGCCATGAACGAAACCTATGGACGACTGGTTGCAAGCAAAAGTATCCACAACCTTTCCCATTACCGTTATTCTTTAGCATATAGGCAATAAATGTGGACACTATTAAGAGCATTTTGACACAAAAGGACCCCAATGGTCGAAGTCAACTTTAATACTAGATCATAGGAAATGGCGTATGTGATATGCGACAGGTTACATGGTATATGTAGCTGCCTATTTGTCATTTTGTTCTGGACACTTGGAGACTCAAGAAAGTTAACTAGGCAGCTTTTTTATGCACGAACTTCATCAGCACCAAAAAGCTCTTGATCCAGCGCTGCTTGTCCTTGTTTTCGAATGGACTCATTGTACGAGTGCGCGGGTGCATCTTTGATGACAACTTGATGATACTAATAACGAAAGTGGTCGTTGCAGGCTGTTCTGAATATCAGTCTTTCTTTCTTTCTTTTTAGTAAACTTACCCACATCACGGCATATACACCCAAGGATATAATCGCGGCGACGTAAGGCACTATAGTGTGTGTTTGTTAAAAAAAGGAGAGATGGAGTCAATCTCATTCGACTTACCCCAATACGCAAAATATGGGTTTTCCACGGGTATAAAGACGAAGATTAATGCATAAGCACAGAATGCCAAGAATATCCATACCAAGACCAAAGGAGCCTTGATAGGACGGTTTGTATTGGGCTCTCGTTTCCGAAGTAGCAAGAGACCCAATGCTATCAAAAAGTAAAACACCTAAAAAAAGCAATGTAAGGATGCCTAAAGACAAATTGAGGACAAAGCAACGCTGTATATATATATACATAGACTGGGTATGCGATGAACTGGACAATGAATTTGTAGACACCTCCTGGTGGTAGTGCCACAGTGAACAGGATGGTCAGTGCGTATTGCAACAAGTAAGCATTCACGGGACTTTTCAAACGTGGATTCACGTGTCCCAACGTTCTGCCATATGGCAGTAGGCCTGCTCGGGCGGTTTCCATAATAATACGGCCTCCTGAGAAAGCAATCGCTTCGGCGCATCCGAGAGCTCCCAATGCAATTAATATGGGCAAGCAAATGGTTGCAAAGTTTTCACCCAGAGACTTGGTGAAACTGTCGTTTGCAAAAATCTGCTGAGAACAAAAAAACATGGAGAATATAAAAGATACAAGAACTTACAAAGCCGCAGCCACGACGAACTCTGAATTTTTCATAACGTCGAGTGGCAAAACTACGAGATACGCAGCATTGGCAGCCAAGTAAAGGAAAGCAACTGAGCCCAAGGCAGCAGCCGATGCTTTAGGCAGACTTTTGATAGGATCCTGTGTAGTATTGGTTAAAAAACATGCAATATATGTGTAGTTCCCTACTTTTTATGGTGGAAGGGGTTACTAATACACAAGAGATGTTTTTACTCACTTTGACCTCGTCCATGATGTTGTTCAAGTTGTGCCAACCACTGTAGCTATTCATGATCTGCAAGATAGAGAATGGTTATTTGATGGTCGTCAGCTCGGTATCTAGCATGTGCCTATACAAACGGACATAATAGAGGGCTGAAGCATAGGGACCAATATCGGTTGTTGTACCCTGGAATGATAAGTTTGTCTTAGCTTGTGCATCTCTGGGTAATAATCCAACTGCAGCAAGAAATCCGACACACAGGATAAGAGTCAAGACAGCAAACTTGACTGTAGTCAGGATTGTCATGAGTCTCAATGGTGTCTGTAGTAATAGTAAGCGTTTATACATAAGTTACTGTGCAAATACGTAAGAGAGCATGGAGTAGCAAACTACTCGCCTTGACAGATGTGACGTTGATAGCCGTTAAAAATGTCGCTCCAAATACTGGACGATTCAACCCATAAGTATAAATGCAATCAATCGTTTTCAATTTTTCAACTCACAAGCCCATCCTCTTTCGGCCCAGTCTGATTTGTACTGCGAACCGTAGATTGCATAGTTCAGGTAAGATCCAAACACCATTCCTACCCGGTTATTCTAGAATCAGCAAAAGATCACACGGGAGATTTGCTTATCATCTGCCATCAGCCAATTTCCCCGACCTTGAGCCGCGACACCGCTCGAGCGATTCATCAGACTCCACATTGTAAACATGTATGCCAAAAGATACTTGGGTTCTCTGTAGCAATACTCCAAATATCCCAGTTCTCCACCGCTTTTGGATCCAAGATAGATAAAGTTAATAGATAATAAATCAAAGAATAATAACATGAGGGTGAGTTGAATACCACACACTGACCTACGTGGTAACTAAAGCATTTTCCTTTTATTTTCCAACATGATCCGAATCAAAACCGATCTGTGATAAACTTACCATAGTACCAAGTTCAGCGAACGTCCATGTTCCAGCCATTGCCAGCAGTGCTCCGCAAAACCACATTACTAGCAACATGCCACCCGATCCGAGCAACCCTAAAGTTAACGAGGGTCCAACAAATATACCGGCACCTATAATGTAGCTCGCGTTCACTATTGCTCCCGTCACCCAGCCGATCTTGCGTTCAAGCCGCTGATCTGTTCTTATCAGTTCCCGCAATCAGTTTCAAATCTCAATGTTAGGTATGACGATCTGTTTCTTTTGACCTCCAATAGCGAGCGGTTCCATATGTTCCACTTGCTCAGAATGGTGCTCCATGTCGCTGTGTTGAATAAGAAACTGTCGATCGTCATCCTGCTCAAACATTTTCTAAATGGTCGTTTCCGTTTTGCTGTGGGGATATGCAGAGAGGGATTGTGTGGCGACCTCCTTCTGTTTGTGTCACCTTGCCCTGGATACGATTTTCACGGGTCATCAGGGCAATACCAGGGAAATTTTATCGTTTGTCACTTTACCACGCGAGCCCACCATATTTTGTACTTTCAGGGAAGTTTGCCCGTCTCTCGATCGGTTGTGACCGACTAAAGAGAAGATTGATATTCCATAAGCTTTCACCTTATTCCAATGACCACATCTCCATGACATCCCCTGTAACTCTTCTTCTTTTACTTTAACGATCAAAGCACACATAATACTCAATAGCATAGATGATTATTGTTTTTTATTCTCACGGACTTTATGTGTTCTTTAAATGTAGAGCGTCGTTACATTTTCAATTGACAGCTTATTGTCCCGAATCCTCGCTCTTCCGCTCGGAAATGGAGAGAACAAAAAGATTCAAACTACGCTCAGATTTTCTGTCTTTTTTGTGTCACACAAACTTTTCTGAAAGGTATATTCGAAGGAACAAGTTATAATTGCAAGCCGATGCTGTTTTAACAGCAAGTAAGAGCGCGCAAAAGCTGTATCGAACACAACTGTGGGATCAATTTGGAACCTTCTTATCTCTTCTACTGATTTGTCAACAAATAGAGCAATATATCAGGGTACAGTTTAAGACCCTTCTTTTGTCCCTTGACTTGCGGAGAGAAGGGCAGGGGTGGGATTCCTCCCAAAAAGAGTTACCATGACGTGACGACATGGGCATTTCCCGTCTGGTTGCAGCAACTTTTTTTTTTGGCTCAGATGTAGAAAATAAAAGTTAGAATTTTTTCTGATTTTCTGTTTTTCTTTGACTTTACTACTGCCTTTTTGCATGCTGTCATGAAGTTTTCTTATTCCCAAGCGCTGTCGGCGCTGTTAACATTACTCCTTATAAATTCCGTTAGCTCTACACCAGCATGGAACGAAGGTAATGAGAAACAAAAAAGATTGCAGTAACAAGATCATGTATATGCGTTTTTGTATTTCGTGGAGCGTATATATTGACACATGGTCTTCTTTATTTTACCAGTTAATGGGCACTACCCTAATGGAACCCAATGTCCTTTACCAACATACTATGCATTCCAATGTCCCCGCATCTGTGTTCGTGATATAAGCCAATGTCCAGAACAAGTGAGGCCTTCGTGCGCACCGGGTTTGACGTTTTGCGTTGACGGAACCTGCCGCGAGTCCTGTCCCTCCAACTTGGTCTCTACCTGTGCCTGTCCTGGAGCTCCTGACCTTGTGGGCGATGTGTATCCGTGCCAAAACACTGAGACTGTGAATATCTACAACTTCGATTCGAACAACAGCACTCTGCAGACCATGGATGCCTGTGCTTCTGGAATCGGTATCGGAAACATCCCATCATGGGTTCCCAATCCCTATTCAATGATGTGGGGTGAATGTCCTACTCCAGACTACGGCGAACTCAATTTTCATGAACCGGTCTTCATTGCTCTCTATGTCTTCTACGGATCCTGCGTCGTCAGCTTGCTTGGATGGACCGCTTACAAGCAAATGAGGGAGAAAGTCATTAAGCTAAAGTACCGTCGCCAGCAACAATCGTGGGTTGACGAGTACCATGACAATGGATCGAGTGAAGAAAAGAAGGCTGCCAATCCGCCTGAATCGGTAAGTATCTTTGTTCCATTCTTGAATTAGATTCTTTTTTTTGACTGGGATGTATTGCATCACACAAAAAGACTCTTGAGGAGGATGACACCTCTGCTTACTTGGATAAACTGGAATCCGAAGAAAAGATGACCATCAAGGCTTACAAGCGTGACCCGCTTGGTATGCTTGTCTTTGTGCTTTACATTTTGCAAACCATTGGTATGGTTGCATACATGGTCATGATCACTCGAGACTATTACTATGACTACATTCTCTTCCGCGGTGACGGTGTCGTTCAACCAAGTACCTTTATGGGCATGTGGTATATCTTCTTCTTTTGGTTCGCATTCTTGGTCATTTTCAAGAGTCGCTTGATGAACTTTTTCCGTATTCAATGCACTTATGATGAAGGTCAATATGTCCAAATTGAAAAGAATGAACCAGGTACACATCAATTGAGAGTATACTTCAGTTTTCGAGACCTATCCACTAAAAATTCAATCTGTAGCCATTGTCTTTGTGGAAGAAAACGATCCTATTATGGACACTGTCCGCTGGATTGAACAAAAGGCTAAACGGATATTTGGCCTCAACGTTGTTGTGACTACTTCCACGCTGAAAAAGACCAGAACCGGTGTCAAGTACTTTGTGTACCAATGCACTCGCTATGTCTACCACCCAGAGACTCAGCTATTTACACCCCATGAATTCGACCTTGGTAATAGCAACGCTGACCTCGCTGCCCTAACAGGAGGCCTCTCGACCGACGAAGCAGCCAAGCGTGAAGAATTGATTGGTCCCAACTTTATCGAGGTCTACGTGCCAAACATCCCCATGGCTATCCTCCGCGAGTTCTCGTCCTTCTTCTACATTTACCAGTTTACTGTTCTTTGGCTCTTTTACTACTTTGCCTACTGTAAGTTTGCATATTGATGGTCATATATTTTTTGCCATTTATAACTAACGTGTACTTATTCACGTTGTACAGGGCAGGTCGGTATCGCTGACACCGCTGTCATTCTGCTTTCTGCCATTGTCAAGGTCTTTGTCCGTCTAAAGTCTGAGAGACGTATCAAGAAGATGGCAGAGTTCACTGACAACTGCAAAGTATTGCGCGACGGTGAATGGCAAGAGTTATCTACGGCAAGCCTTGTACCTGGTGATGTCTTTGAAGTTGCAGAGGGCAAGACAACCCCTGTGGACGCTGTTGTCTTGAGTGGTAACATTGTGGCCGACGAAAGTTCTTTGACCGGTGAGCCCCTGCCCATCCGCAAGTTCCCTCTTCGACGTGACGACGAGACTCAGTATGATCCTATTGGAGCTGGCAAGATCCATACCATCTTCGCTGGTACTACCATCTCGCAAGCTCAGCGCACTGAACACGACCGTCCTGTCACTGCTTTGGTTGTTCGAACTGGTACTGCTACAGACAAGGGTGAACTTGTTAAGAAGATCTTGTTCCCTACCCGAGTTTCCTTCGTCTTTGACGAGCAAATCAGGATTGTTATTTTGATCTTGCTGTGCTGCGGTGTCATTTGTCTTGGTTTGGCTATCTGGTTGTACGCCAAGGGTACCGCTGCTTGGTTCTACGCCATGTTTGCTATTGCCCAGCTCTTGTCTCCCTTGCTCCCTGCCGCTCTCGTCGTTGGTCAGTCCGTTGCTGCTGGTCGTCTGCGAAATAAGAAGATCTTTTGCGTTGATTTGCCTCGTATCTTGATGGCTGGCAAAGTGCAGCTTTTCTGCTTTGACAAGACTGGTACATTGACAAAGGAAGGTCTCGAATTCTTTGGCGCTCAACCCATCACCAATATCAACGATGTCGTGCAACAGCGCAAGGACAACGTTGAACCTCGCTTCGATGACCACAGAGAAAAGATCGAAGATATTCCTCGACTTATGCAGATGGGTATCGCTACATGCCACGCTGTAACAATCCTGAATGACCAGTTCATTGGTAACCCTGTCGATATCGAAATGTTCCGTTCATCAAAATGGAAGCTTGAAAGCAAGGCTCACGAAAGCAACGATGATGATGAATATGTCGATACCTTCAGTCCTCCTGCTACCACTCCCGGCGAGGTCACTGCACCCGTTCACGTCTTGAAGCGTTTCGAATTTGTCCACGCAAGAATGTCCATGTCTGTTGCTATCCTGGATACTCTCACAAACAAGATCCATGTCTTCGTCAAGGGTGCTTATGAAAAGGTTAAGGATTTATCCAACCCCGAGTCAATTCCAAAGGATTACGATGCTGTCACTGCTGATCTTGCTCGTCACGGATGCTATGTGCTTGCCTTGGCTCATCGCGAACTTGATTTGGACTCTATTGGTGGCAAGGAAGCCTTCCGCAACTGGAACAGAGATCAAATGGAACAAAACATTGACTTTATTGGTCTTATCGTATTCAAGAACCAGTTGAAGCCTGATACTACCGAAAACATTGCTGAATTGAAGCGTGGTGCTACTCGTACAGTCATGATTACCGGTGACACTGCATTGACTGGTGTTTATATCTCTCGGCAGTGTGGCATGACCGAGCCTGGTGCGACTGTACTTCTCGGTGATTTGGATACGAAACAAGACAAGGTCGTCTGGTCGGATGTTGACCATCCAGAATCTACAAAGGAAATTGATGTCGATGAATATCTTGCTAGCTCTCAACCTGTTGAACTTGCCGTGACAGGCAAGGCTTTCCACTGGCTCGCCGACCATGATTTGATCCGCAAATATCTTTTGGATATCCGTGTTTTTGCTCGTATGACCCCTAACGGCAAGGTGCAGTGCATTCAATTGCATATGGAGCGTGGTATCACTGCAATGACTGGTGATGGTGGTAACGACTGTGGTGCTCTCCGTGCTGCCCACGTCGGTATTGCCATGTCTGATGCCGAAGCTTCCATTGTATCGCCTTTCAGCACTAGTGTACGAAGTGTCAAGTCCTGCGTTGAACTTATCAGACAAGGAAGAGGTGCTTTGGCTACCTCCCTTACCGGCTACAAATATCTTATTCGTAAGTACATAGAATAAAAATATATTTTCAACTGTGTATACTCATATATTTATTTATTTATTCTCTAGTGTACGGTCAAGTCATGATGATGCTCAAGATTTACACCTTTTACTTTTCTATCACCATGTCGCAGAACGTCTGGATTGCCATTGATGTCTTTATCACTGTGTTCTTGACCTGGGCCGTCTCACAATCTAAGGCTGCTAAACGCTTGGCTCCTCAACGACCTACTGCCCGCTTGCTCGGTCCACAAACTTTGGCTTCTTGCTGGGGTTTGGTCGCCATCAACTGGCTTTTCTTGATTGGTGCATTTGTCATGTTGTTCAAAGAACGTAAGTGTATTATCAGCATCCAAGTTTTAATTATATATTTTTCTAGATGGCTAACTGCCTCTTTACTTAGCCTGGTTCCGCTGCCACCAGTTTGATAGCTCAGCGTCTGACCTTTCAAAGTGGTGGTTGCTAGCTGATAACTACGAGGCCGAAGTGCTGGCACTGGTCTGTCTCTTCCAGTTCATCAACAACGCAGCAGTATTCAACTTTGGTTATAAGTTCCGCAAGAGCTGGTGGCGCAATTACCCGCTTGTATTCCTCTGGTTGCTCTACATTGCCATTGTATCTTACTGGATGCTGGCTGACCCTAACCGCTTTGGATGTCTCTTCCGTTTCGAATGTGGTACCAAGTCTGTCCTTGAGCAGTTTGGATACACTCCTCCACCGACGTATGTCGAACCTTACAACACTCCTCTGGGTCACAATGTCATGCCAACCCACTTCCGCTGGCGTCTGTGGGGTTTGTGTGTAGGCAACATCTTTGCTACACTCGCATGGGAGAAGCTTGTTGTGCTCGGCCCTGTACATGAATTCCTGGCACGCAAATTCCCTGTAGAACGTCTTCGTGTAAAGTACTAGATAGACATTATTCTTCTTCTTCCTCATCCTCCTTTTGCATAAATGTATATATATAATTGAAAAACAATGCAGCCTCTTTATTGAATAAAAAAGCATAATATAGTCGCAACCATTATTTGAGCTTCTTCTTGGGACGGAGCTGGTTGGAGTGACCACACTTTCTCTTGCGGCAGTTGGTGGCACGAGGGGGAAGACGAGCATAGCACTTGCGGCAAATGTTCTTTTCGCAGTTGTACTTGGAGGCAAGAGCCTTCAAGGAGGGTTCGATGATACCACCACGGAGACGCAACACAAGGTGGAGGGTGGACTCCTTTTGAATGTTGTAGTCGGAAAGGGTGCGGCCATCTTCAAGCTGCTTGCCGGCAAAAATCAAACGCTGCTGATCAGGAGGAATGCCTAAATTACAACAATTTTAGTACAACCATTCATCTCTTTCTCTCTGTTTTTGACAAAATGATGCATTCAACGAACCTTCCTTGTCTTGAATCTTTTGCTTGACATTCTCAATGGAGTCAGAGCTAAGTGGGAATTACGCACATTAAGTACATTGGAATGGTTGAATGCTGCTGTCTCTGTATAGCTACCTCTCGACCTCAAGAGTGATGGTCTTGCCAGTGAGGGTCTTGACAAAGATCTGCATTGCGGTCTGTAGATGGATGGATAAGTATCTCTAACTTGTATAGTATGGATGATTTCGCTTACCTTTAGTACAGAGGAAGTGAATCCACTAGTGGCATGCGACCAAATGGTTCTGGGTGAGCGGAGTTTTAATTGCACTAGTAGTGTTGTGGCAAGCGGCGATTGCAACCCTGTCCACGCAAGTGCTGTCTGTCATGAATCCTGTTGCCGTTGGATCTTTTTTTACTTCTTGAAAAATAGTATTTGCTGTAGGAAGTTTTGGAATGATTTCAGGATTACAAAATTAACTTTATTTTATAAATAAATTTTATCCAAATTTTAAATAAAATCTTTATTATAATATAATTCTAATATAATTTTTATTTTACTTAACTTGAACCTGTTGCCGTTGAGCGTTGATGCAACTGTCCATTAGGCTCGCATGTTTATGTTACCATAGCATAAACGACTGGACTATAGTTCGTCAGGCTCAATCAGGCAGATAGTAGTGATTTGTCCTAAGCATCCTACTGCTTTTCTGCTGCACTAGGATGTTATCGGTTGGCGGTTACTTGAAAAGTGTAAAACCGGGACGATTACATACTATCGTCTTGTAAACAAGGACAGACTGGTATTCCTATCCTATTAATAGGCTGCTAGGCAAGTCCTTCAAATGCAAAGGATTTGGATATTATGAATGGGTACTGAAGGTACTTTATTAGAAAGCAAATTTTGTTCCTAAGAGAGCGCGCTGTCGACGCAAGCAGTATCTTGGGCTCGGCATAAGCGAATATGATTCTGGAGCAACCTCATCTTATCCATCTTTCCCATCATTTGCCCTACTTGCCAGCGCTAGTACAGATCTAGTATGTCCGCGAATTTTTATCTTCATTTGCATATGGAGTGAATCTGTCATCTCTGCCAGCGGATCAACATTCATTAATCACCATAATAAGATCCTAACGGCAGCTTTGAATACTACATACCAAAGAACTTTTCGCATAGCAATCCACTCAGACACGTATGACCAGAAGAGGCATTGGTGCTTGGAGTTGCTGGGCTAATCGTATAAATTCGCGGGTGTTTTGGAGCCAGCCATGCGTCTACTATGAAGTAGATGGCGATATGAGCGCCTTTCTTTCGCAGCGTGGATGGGACACATTCTCCTCCTTAAACGAAGGCGCTATGTTGACTGAATCTCTATCTTCTTCCTCCTTGTTGTCCTCAGTGTGGCATTCTAATGAGCATAAGCAATACTAGGTAGAATGTCTCCTTTTCTGCAAGCATCATTATCTCATGTCAGTCACTGTCAGTGGTATCTTTAGTCCAAGAATGCAAATCCTGTAACGAAGGCATGAATATACACGATTCGTTAATAAAAGGTTGTCTTGAAGAAAATGAATAAATTGGGATGAATCCCGCAGGTGGAAGAAAATATGTACAATTTGAATTGACATGGGAAACATAGATTGATGCAGAAAGATAATGAAAGAAAAGAAACAAATCATTCGTACGGGTTGTCTACACTGTAAGTCTCCGAATACACGTTGTACTAAAGCCCATCAATTTTTGTCCATCCAAAATGATCGTATTCATGGCTTTCTTTCTCTTGTTCATCGGAATCCTGACGTTGGTGATGTTTGCAAGGTCGTCTCCGAATAGAGTGTGTGTGGTATGGACGAGCTGGGTTGATAATTGTGTGGAGGAGAATACCAGGTTGGACGTATCCATTTCATCTTGTAGTCCTCCTCCATCACTGGTGCCGGTCTATTGAATGCGCCACCCATAGAAACTCGACGGTTTTCAAGCGCTTCTACAGCGGCTTTGATGCTATGCGCCGATTTTTCCATTCTTGACTATTCAAACGATGGAAAAAATGGTTAGAAAATCTCATACTAGATACATAGTACCAAATCACTTACAACGAACAGCAACAACACCTTCAGGGTATCAACGAAGTCATCCAGCGTTGAGATGTCGGTGGGGAAGGCCAACTTGCCCTGGGGTATGGCGACGTACATACCATCCCGCACCAGGTGAACCGATGATATCTCTCCACGATATCCTGACAACTGAATTACCCACGCGAATGCTGCTTTTGCGTTTTCGTCGTCCATCACTATTCGCAGACGGCCATCCAAATTGTGTTTTCCATCGCGGACAAGCTTTCCCAAATCGTGGTGTAATTTTTGTTCGCCATTGTCCTTCGTGACCTCATCGGCACCAAGATCATATTCATCCTCGTTTCCGTCGTAAAGAAAACGTAAATCGATCACACCGTACTGCTTGCGCTTCATCCGAGAAGTGGTACCATTGACTGATTCGCCACTATAGGAAAGAGTAGTTGAGCGCTTTTGAAATATACATGAACGATGCCTCTATACAAAATTCAAAGAATACCTATTACCTTTTCAGTCGTACAATTCCGCCAATAATTGCCAGAATCTCTTCAAGCAAGCAACGGTGCCCATAGCTTGGACAGATAATCACTTTCGGTTGCACGGTTTCGCAAGCTTTTGCTAAAAAGTATCTTATGCTTTTCCAGAATTCCAAATCTAATTAACGAATGAAATATGGTTAGCGATACAGTCGCAGTCTACATTCAATGTCATGAACAAATCTAACTTACACTACTTCAAATACAGAAAACATCTTTGCATACGCCGCATACGTTCCAGACTTCAAATGGGTTATCTCTTTTTGCCAGCTTTAATAGAACAAGAAGAGCGGGAAAAACCCGGTTAGCGAATACAATATCCATATACAAGTGGATAGCTCAATGATTTCTTACACTGCAACAATTTTCCAAGTATCTGCAACTCTCTTGTCTAGTTCCGGAATCGTCACAGTGTATCTTGCCGTCATACTACACTTGATATTCTCCCACTCTTCATTTATAAACAAAGCCGCTTAACCATTGTCAGATAAATCGATGAGGTCCAACACGGATGAGAGTCCGTTGCTAGAATGCATATCGGAAGGGATGAGCGTTGCGTTCGCTATTTCCCGCACAACAGCATTTTTACCTCATGACTTTTTATTCAGTCGTTGAGAGATTAATGCCTTGCTTAAACTTTTCATGTTGTTTCAATGCAAATCTTTTTACCTTCGTTCCAACAGACAAACTATCGTTGCTGGTCTCCGGATAGAAGTCATCGCGTTCATGCTAAGCAAACATGAAATAAGTCATTTTTATACTTCTAACCCTACACATTGTATGCTTACAAAATCAGTGCACAAGATATGGAATTGACGACATTCTCGAAAAATTGAAGCAATACAAAAGGCGACTCAATATTTTATTCTTATACGTGATATATGCGCACACCGCACTATCTGGCTCCGGAACTGCGCGCACTCTATCATCACAAAAACGCTCTTGCATAAGATGTGGGATATCGAGATCTCTCAGGTGTCGGAACTTGACAAGGCCGCTCACTTAATTCTCAAACCTTTTGAAAACAAGACTGTTCTGTATGGATTTGGCATGGACGGAATAAGGAAGCAAAGAAGACATGGGGCACCACCGCCTGTTGATAACAAGTTGCTTTTGCAAACTGCGCTAACGCCTATCGACCACTGATGATGCTTACACTTGTCGTGTGGATGAGTATTGTATGTCAAAGATTCGCGCCGGTTGTTTCAAGCAGAACAAGTTTCATACGTGTTCCTCTGGAGAGTTCCAACCGGAAGCAAATGACACGGCTTTTAACTTGCGACTCTTGCCGCAAAATATTACATCGAGACAGCAACGCTGCGGAAGTTATGGCGATAATATTAGCTTGCATTTTTCGATATAACCAAAGACCTACTCCTTGCATTCGAAAATCCCGAAAAATAGCTAAAGTAGAATAGTCAAGTCACCAAGATAGTTGAATAGTGGCATAAATTCACGCGGTCGGATGCTACTTGGGTGGGTTCCACCCTCAATATGTCATCTGCGCCCCAATCAGGAAACAATTGCTGATCCAATAGTCCGTCAATCCTGCAACAACACAGCATAGGCCAAATGAGTCTGTATCAAAGGATGAAATAGAAGATGCTTTGTTCGAGCGTATATAAACAACTTTTGATGGATACAGATATGTAGCCGATTTTATTTCTTGCCAGCGGCGGCAGCCTTGACCTTCTTGGTGCCACGGAACTTCTTGGCACGGTTCTTCTTTTCCTTGCGCTGCTTGCGACCACCCTTGGGAGCTTCGGCCAAACCGATCTAAATGATTCACACAATGGTGCATTAATGATCTCTGTAACTGTTTCCAAATTCCCTGTCATTCAGCAACTTACTCTGACCAAACGGTACTTGGGTTCGAACTTCTTCAAGGCTTCAACGGAATCGTAGATCAAGCCGAAACCAGTGGTCTTTCCACCACCGAACTGAGTCTTGAAACCAAAGACAGAGACGACATCCTTATCAGCCTTGTACATTTTGGCGAGCTTCTCGCGGAGCTCATCGCGAGAGATGGTGGGACGACCCGGGTGAATAACGTCAACTACCATTTGCTTGCGCTGGAGCAAACGGTTCGTCATAAACTTGCGAGTGCGAATTGTGACAGTTGCAGCGTCGGCCTAACATTAGACACATTAAGGTTAATACCCATTCACTCATTGCATTCCAAATTCCTCCATTCGCCCCATTCTGCCCCGTATTTCAAATCCATTGACTTTTTGGTTGCATCCATCCCATACGCTCTCGTCGTTATCCACGTTGCAGTTGCCATGGAAATATCCAGGTGCTTTAATTTCTCGTTTCATCGTCAAGGTCACGAAAATCCATCCGTTCAGTGCATCCATCCATCCATTCTCGTATCAATATCACGCCGTACACTGCTATTCTCTCCACTCTTTTAGCATCCGGTGAGATTACCTACCATCTTGAGTCGAGAAAGAGGAGGAGCTACTCTTTGGGCCCTTTGTCCAATTACATAGTTTCTCAAGGTGGCCCACTGGATTTTGGGTCCGCGAAAAAATGGCTTTCCTTTTTAGGCGAGGATCGAGGGTGTGCATTTCTTCAGTGTAACTTCTTCTCTGCTTGTTCAGTTTCTATTCTTCAATATATAACATAGAATACATATGCCAATAAAACATAATATCATTTTAGTGCGAGCTCGCATTTATTTTTTGCAGAAGTTTGAATTAAAAGTTTGGGACCATTTTAGAGTGAAGTATCCTTCAGTATCTCCTAATCCAGGTATCTATCTACGCTGCGTTGATCCCGTGGACCCTATCCATGATTGAAACGTACTTTTGCTGGATGCTTGTTGTTTTCGCTATTATCTTCCACCTATTTTGTCTCCTGAGCTGTTCTCGTCATCAGACAATCTGAACTACAGCTTCCGTGGAGCCCTTTATGCTGTGATACTCATTGTTCTTGATCGCTTTGATGATAGATCAAAAGCGAACACTCCAAGTTCTAACTTCTTTTTGTCTATTGACATGATTTTTATTTGGTATTTAGTGGGGTTTTCAAGCAGCTCCTTCGTTCCAAGCAATAACAGCCATGAGGGAGACACCGACAATCATGGCGATAAATTCGGCGCTGGCCTGGTTCCAATCTTTCTTTAATTTGCCTGTTACTTGGAGCAATTCCGGAACGACTCCCACAGTTGCAATATAGAGGAATCCGCCCGCAGTAAAGGGAATCACCAGATCGCTCGCATGCAGGTCCGTGCCGAGGATGCCAGGCACATCCACGTGATGCTCTTTCAATGTCTCGCCCGACCGAGCCAATTGCTCAATGATAATACCAATGATCGTTCCCAAAAATGCGCCGACTGCTGTAGTGAATTGAGCCATCATGGCACGTTGCTTACTGAATCCAGACTGAACAAGAATTGCATAGTCACCGACTTCATGCGGAATCTCGTGAAAAAACACAGCGACGGCCGTGGTGGCACCGACGCTAGGTGATGCATAAAATGATGCTGCCATGGCTAATCCGTCCGTCATATTGTGGGTGAAATCTGCAAACAGGTTCAGGTACGCAGATAATTTGATACTCCTGTTGTTGTTGTGGGCTTGATCGTGATGGTCCTTTTCTTCTTCTTCTTTGATGTCCTCTTCCTTATTCTTGACAACACGCTGTCTCAATCCTTCGGGTTGCTCTTTGACAGCAGTGGCAGAAACGTCGTTGTCGTCCTCGTGCTTTTTCACATCGTGTGCGTAGTGGTGATGGTTGTGATCGTGACCTCCTCCGCCGTTGAAAACGCGCATCAGCTTGTCCATCAAGAAAAAGAAAAAGAAGCCTCCAAAAATGCCCAAGCCAATGAGCACATTCTTTTGCTCATCAACCTTGACCGAAACGTCTTGTTCTACGTGTTCACCGAGGAATGCATGTGGAAGCAGGTGGAGGAAGACGTCTCCCAAGAGTCCACCTGAAACAGTGTCAAGGTACGTGCCTGAAAAAAAGTTGTCAACGAGATTGTCTCTTACCAACTGCAAAGCTCACTAGAATGTTGAGAGAGGAGGTATCGATATCGGGAGGTACAAAGTACAGTAGCAAGTTGGGGAAAAGGGATATATATGCAGTAGCCAGCAGCGAGTTTACCATCGCGTTGCCCGGGAACAGGTAGGCAAACGCGGCTTGCTGGAAAGACATGTTTCAGAAAAAAAAGAAAAGGGCAAGTAAGGAAGGGGAAGCTCAAAGGAGAGGCAGAGCCACTGAGCTCTGTTTGACACGAATAAAGGTTTCATTCGCGGAGAAAGAAGCGGTAATGCAACTCGCGCCCTGGTTGCCACTCTGTCCATCAGATCTGATACGCAGCAAAAAAGTTGTCCCTGATATGTTTGAAATGACATGGTTGTCGACAGGCCATTGTCAGGGGACTTGAAAGGGAAAAAAGGGCATCATTGGCATGTGCTTTTGTTTTTCTTCAAGACTTCTGCAGCTTTGTAACAGGTCGGAGGATGGTGACGACGACGTTGCAACCTTTTGGTGCTGCAACGGTGCCTCCGATGCTTTGCATTGCGTTTCACGAGGAAAAAAAAGTGCCTTCCTTTCCTTTTCTCTCCCCAATCTCTCTTCTCAAATCTCCTTTTTTTTCTACTTTTCTTCATTTAAATTATGACAACGAACTCTATACTTTCTGAGCGTCAACGAGATGAACTGCAAGTGATTTGTGTTGTTACCCTCCAGTTATTCATTTTCTCTAAACTTTTCGTCTTCGTAAATGACAGGCACAGAGCCATTCTCGGGTACCTCAACGCTTGCGGCTTTACGGAAGCGTTTACAGCACTGAAGCATGAGGCAAAAATTCATGACTATGATCCTGTTCCGGCGCAGCAAAAGTATGGCAACATGCTGGAAAAGAAGTGGACGTCAGTGATTCGTTTGCAAAGAAAGGCATGTATGCGAGGCACTTCAAACTCTCCCTCTTTCTCCGCACAAAAACATCAGCCTAAACAATCTTTATCTATATAGATTATGGAGCTTGAAACAAAGAACACGCAGATGCAAGATGAGCTCAACAGTGCACCGCTTTCCTTGCGGAAAGCTACGGGTGCCTCCGACGGCATCCCTAGGGCGCCTGCGAGATTGACTCTAGCGGCACATCGTGGCCCGGTCACCCGGATAGCCTTTCATCCGGTGTATCACATTCTGGCTTCTGCATCCGACGACACTACTATCAAAATCTGGGACTATGAATCTGGCGAATACGAAAGAACGCTAAAAGGACATACAAAGACTGTCAATGATGTCACGTTTGATCCCAAGGGCAATTATCTAGGTAAAATGAGTCTAGTTGAAAGAGAACAGTATAAAGCCGGCGCTATTCAGTATGCTAAACTTCCTTTGGCTGTGTAGTCTCCTGTTCATCTGATATGACAATCAAAATATGGGATGTCAACAATGATTATGTCTGTCTGCGCACACTCTATGGCCACGACCACTGCGTTTCTTCGGTGCGAGTCATGCCATCCGGCGATATGATTCTATCAGCTTCTAGAGACAAGACTGTCAAACTTTGGGAATTGGCATCTGGTTACTGCGTCAAGACCATTGATGCGCACACAGATTGGGTACGGTCTGCAGTCACCAGCGACGATGGCAAGATGCTACTTACCTGCTCAAGTGACCAGGTAAAGTTTACCTTTACATTCATGTCATCTTTATTTGTTTTCTAAATTATAGGTTCACGTGCCTTTTTTTGGGCACAGACTGCATGTGTCTGGGATATGGCAAAAGGGGAGACACGTATTGTATTAGGTGGTCATGATCACGTCGTCGAGAACGGCATTTTCTTGCCACCGTCATCTAACACTTTTATGCGTGAGCTCATGGGCGGAACGAGGGTGGTAAGTTTGCTTAAAGAGTTCGTCTCCTTCTGTATTGCCAAATTGACAGCCGTTAATTTGGTTAGATTGGCAGGGAATCTGGTCCATTTGTTGCAACAACGTCGCGTGACAAGACCATCAAGCTCTGGGATGGTTCATCTGGTCAACTTATTCGTACACTGGTATCGTATCGCACTCTGCTGTTGCAATCCATATTGATAATTTGACTAAGAGGAGGGAAAAACAATATGTAGACTGGTCATGACAACTGGGTTCGAAGTGTAGCTATACAACCAGGCGGACGATATTTACTGAGTGCCTCGGATGACAAGACAATCAGAGTATGGGATCTGAAGACAGGCCGTTGTTGCAAAACCATAGAGGCGCACGAACATTTCGTCACTTGCATCTCGTAAGTCCCTTTGCTTTTGAAACATATCCACAATTGTTGATACTAACATCATCAATACTGTATCTATAGAACCTGCCATCAGCTCCCCATCGTGGCGACATGCAGTGTGGATCAGACTGTCAAGATATGGCAATGCCGATAAACGGGGATCTTTCAAGTTCTATATACCCAACAGTCAAGATATCAAAAATTCTCTTATTTTTCTTATCTTCTTTCTTTGTTCTATTCTTTTTCTTTATTAGCCGGTTTCTTGGTGGCTTTCCAAAATGCACAATTGTACATGTACTGCAACATGCTATCAGGATTAGATGTGTATGTCGTTTGGATCATTTTCTCCTTCTATCATTGCTTTTAATACCAGTTTCTTTTTAAAATAAAAAACTATCATTCTTTCTTATTACCTCGAACTCGAAACCCATTGCTTGACTAATTCTCTTCACTTGCTCCAAGTCAAGCTCGATGGAGGATTCACCGGGCATATCCTCGTAGTGATACAGCAAAGGACCTAGCATATCCATCATCAGTCCCACAAATACCACAACGGATCTAGGCAAGTCCGACGCACCAATGTTGATCCAGGTACCGCCATCTTTAAGAACACCATGAATCACTTCAATGTATTCGAGGATATTCTTAGCCGTGTCAATAAAGAAACATGTAACCACAACATCCCAGGCGCCTAAACAAGCAATGTCAGAAAAAACCTTCATTGATAGCTTATCATCCTAATTGCTGAACCTTTGTTGTTTTCATCCTCGCCGTACACTTCAACAAACTCGCCGGCAGCCATTGAGAAATCGCATGTAGAAGGCAGGTTGGAGGGCAATACGTCGGGTATGCGGATGGGTTCCAATTGCTTTTGCGACGATTGGATGTTGGAATACGAATGTATGAATGGGTAAATCTCGTATTGTTCTTCTTTCTCCATCCTTCGTTCTAGATCAGTACATTGCTTAAAAAGGCTCTTCAAATTATGTCAATGTCCACACTCACTTGTTAAGGACGAAATTGGAGGGTAAAAGCTATTCAATCTTAACGGGTAAGTAATCTGATTATAAGCTCCCTTTTCTTTTTCAATGACTCTTTACCATATAGAAAGAATATTCATTGCCTTGGCAACTAAATCCTTGACTTGCGATATCAAATGCCAAACGCCCGAGACCAGCTCCAGGCACGAGTACACGAATTTGTCCCCTTTGGTTTTTCCGAGTCAATTGAGTCATGTCTCAAGGGATTTCCAAAAGCGCGTTTCTCTAAAAGCTTACCTCTTTTCTATCGGGACATCTTTGTACATCTCTTCCAATTCATCTCGGATAGGTCCATAGGTAGCATCGCGCTCCGGTTTTCCTTCTGCTGACCAATCACGTACAAACTGTTTGAGCGTACTTCTCACTTTATCCATATCCATGGGCGACGCGGGAGGATGCTGCCTATCCTTTTGATTGCGATATTGCTCGGCCATAAGAGCCAGTGGGTCCAGACCCATAAACGCGCCCGCACAAATGACCACGTCCTTGAGCAGTTTCATATTTTCCTCCACGCAGCGATCCACGGCATCGAACTTTGCTGGCAGATCGGGAACGAGTTTCTTGTGATGCTCTGGGAGCGCCATGTAATCCCGTCTCCTGCGTTGGTTGCGAGCCAATGCATGTCGTTTGTAATAAAGAAAGGCTGTCAGGACACTTCGCAAATGGCTGCGCTCGTGCTCAAGGTCTTCCTCTGTAAATTCGCGATCGCTCATAGCTGCAGAAAAAGGAAAGAGAAAAGGACGTAATACACAGAGTTCTCTTCTCCGAAGTGAATGCTGTCAAAAGCATCCTCCGCGCGCGTGCAGACAGTTCATTCTTTTTGTTTGTCAGGGAACTCTTCGAATAGCCAGTGTAGTAAACCAAATCTAAAGACGTTTAAACGGGTTGATTCAGGTATCTGGATTGATGATCACGTTGACAAACCTTGGGATACCGGGGCCATTATGTAGCCTAATTCTTTGCTAGCTGGCCTTATCGCGCGATTTTTCTTGAGTGGAAAAACAATGCCTGCTGAATAAGGAATGATCCGCAGGATAGAGTTTGTTGTTGAGAACGAATCTTACGTATGCTGATGGTTTTTGTCCCAGTCTGTGTATCAAAAGGATAAGTGGCGCGCATCATTAGACTTCTCATTCAAACCTACAGTCAACTCTGTCTGTCTCCTGGAAAAATGATTACTATGACGACAAGTTTTGTTGCTTGGGAATCTCATAGGTACCCGTGATCATCTAAGGCGTTAGAAGACAGGGCAGGGCAAGCATAAGACATGTCGTACACAGCCTCAGTCTCACTCACTCACTCACTCTTTTCACATGCTGCGTGGTGATCAGAAATCTGCGCGTGATTTACAGTCCACGTCGGTTGGTGAACGTTTCATGTCCAACTCTGTCTTTCTCTTTCTCTCTTTCTTTTTTCCTCTTTTCCCACTCCCACCTCCACCTCTTTTTCTTTCCACCAAATGTCTCTCTTGAAACAATCAAAATATTACGTCTACTCACAACCAATACCGATCGATAATGAGCCGGATGACCGGATACGCCGGCGCACCTGCAGCAGCTACTCGCACCAAAGCTCAACGACGGCGCTGTCGTCTTCGAGACCCGCGATCTTTGAACTTTTGTTTACCAAACTTTTGGATGCTCTAATATTCACCTCCGCCATCGCCATCACCGCATATAATTACTGGATGGGTGCACTCGACGGTCCGCCGACTCAGCAACCGATAGTCGATATTAAACAATGGAGACAGGCCAATGCAGCGTACCGGGTGCCGTCGCCCACTAGGTTACAAGAGATACAGCAACAGCACCATCATGACTTTTTGCAAGATTCTAAACGAGAACGGACGTTACAGTGGGCTGAAACCGTTGCCCGGACAACGTCAATACCGAGATCGGTGCAACTCTCACCCAGACAGCAGGTAAAAGAGAATCTTTCAGGGGAGAGAGTTGTCAGAGATAACAGCGATTAACGTTTATATTTATTGTTGCAGGTGGCTGCCGAAGCGAAACGCAAACGACGGACACAATCGATGCCACCACCGCCCCCGCCAGCTCAGCAGCACACCTTTCAAGGAGCGCAGGTCGCCCGCCGAGAGAAAGAAGACAACGATGAGATGTTTGCACGTATGGAAGAACGATTGCAGTCCCTTATCCAAGAAGGCCAGGCGGCGTTGACCAGCAAGGTCGAGCTCTATGATCTGGACGAGAATGAAATAACCATGCGAAAGTCATTTGCCGCTGCACGGAAAAACTACCACGCATAAATTGTTGACATACCAAGCCCTTTTTGTTTTAAGCGAAGGGAAACCCAAATACATATATATACACATACTCATTTTCTATGTATCATTCTTTTTCTTCCATATCACGGATAAGAATTTCCATAAGTGTATCCATCGACAGCCATAAAACAGCATTTCTGTCCATCGAAAAAGAAGAGTCTGGGTCCCTTCGCAACTTTCTCCCACCTCTCCTTGCTCATTTCGTTACTATCTGTATCTTATACTCTGTATTTGTATCACCAAACCGGTAGCCTGGAGAAAGAAAGCAGAATGATGTATGCGTGTGTGTATACACTTATCAAGAGAGAATGCAGGTTCCTGGGTGCTGCTGGTCGCTGAGTAAACGGATCACGGGCCGTGTTCAAATTTACCATGGCAACTCTCTCAAAAATCAACTCGAGTGGAAAAAAAGGTAGTCAAAGGTTTTCATGTGGGTTGGATTCCGTCACACCGTCTTCTTTTCTGCATATGAGTCGTTTGCTCACTAGACGCGTCGGTCTTTTGCCTCAACGCACTGCACCCCGGTTCATTGCCGCTCGCAGTACCACAGTACCCATTCGTGCACTCGCTATGACGACACGCACCAACCCGACTGCTGTCGCCAACAAACGTCTCAACGTAATGACAAACTGGTTGTCTGCCCCAAAGAATCAGGTAAAGCCCTGAACCCCAAGCTCTTTCTCTCGACGATCTTTATTCTCAAACAAATGAATATCGTTGCCACTACCAGATGTCTACCACCATGTCCAGCGCTGAAGCCTCTTTGGTAAGAACTTTTATTAACAGGAACATCGTGGATATAAATATATATATCTGTAAAAACTCACACACACATGTGTATTACTTGAATCAAGGCCGAAGTTTTGACACGCAAGAACGGCAATGTCCGAGAAATTATTCTCAACAGACCCAAGAAACTTAATGCACTCAATTTGAACATGGTCAAAACCATCTACCCTGAGCTCCAGGTAGTACTGTTCGCTGCCCCCATCCTTTCGAATAATATTGTTGACAGATGTTGTACAGGCGTGGGAAAAATCGGATACTGCAAAGATAGTCGTACTAAGAAGTAGCGGAGGAAAAGGTTTCTGCGCTGGCGGTGACGTGAAAAGTAAGGAAACAAAAGAGCAAGGGGAAGAAAAGTCGTACACATGAGAGAAACTTATACTTTGATCCACTTAGCTGTTGTTGATCTGGCTGCAGAGGGAAAGCTTGAAGAGGCCATTGCTTTCTTTGAAGAAGAATACAAACTTGATTACTTTATCGGTACCATGAAGACTCCCTACGTCTCTATCATGGATGGTATCACCAGTACGTATAAACAAAGCATCAAACCCATAGAATAACAGTGATTGCTAAAGGTATTTTGATTCATAGTGGGTGGAGGTGTTGGATTGTCTGTGCACGCTCCTTTTAGAATTGCCACCGAGAACACCTTGTTTGCCATGCCTGAAACCGGCATCGGTTTCCTGCCTGACGTCGCCGGTAGCTTCTTCTTGCCTCGTCTTGACGGCAAGTTGGGTATCTACCTTGGCTTGACTGGTAAGCGTTTGAGCGGTGCCGACGTCTTGTAAGTCATCACAAGTGCTTGAAACTTGTCGCGTACATATATTGACCATTGGGTTATAGCTACTCTGGCATTGCTACACACTACGTACCATCTTCTCGCATTGATGCTTTGGTCGATCGCCTCGCCGAACTCAACACTTCTGATCTGGATGTCATCAACGGCGCTATCGAGGAATTCTCTGCGGATATGGTCAACGAAGCACCTTTCTCTCTTGGCGGTGACGTTCGTGCTGCCATCGACAGGTACTGCATTAAAGTTACCACTTTTACCAACCAATTAATCTCTAATAATCTCGGAAACAATGCAGATGCTTTGGTCACAACACTGTTGAAGAAATTGTTGCCGCCTTGGAAAAGGAGGACTCAGAGTGGGCCAAGGAAACCTTGAAGCTCATGAATCGCGTATCTCCCACTTCTCTCAAGATTACATTGAGACAACTCCACAACGGCGCTGGATACACCCTTGGCCAGTGCTTCAAGATGGAATACCATCTTGTGCAAAAGTTCTTGGTCAGTATAGTTTTTTTACATTACAAATCCCCTAGACAGGCCACTGAATTTTTTTTGTAGGAGGGCCATGATTTCGCAGAGGGTGTAAATGCCACTCTTGGCAAGGAGAAGAGGAAGGCTAACTGGCAACCAGCGACACTCGCTGAAGTCGACGACGCTCGTATCAAATTCCAATACTTTGATTCTGCATCCAAATTGCGCCTGAACCTTGATGGTCGCAAGGACTACAAAGAGTACCCTCATAAGAAATACATGCTTCCCTCAGAAGACGAGATCAAGGCTGTCGTTACCGGCGAGGTGCCAAGTGTCGGCCAATATGCCTTGAACGAAAAGGAAGTCATTGATTTCTTCCTTCGCGAACGCGACAACAAGCAGGGCGTTGAGCAAAAAGTAGCAGAGGTTTTGCAGCGCAAGACCAAGGTTATCTCAAAAGATGAGCACGATAGCTTGAAGTGGCAATACTAGAGGAGAGACACGCTCATATATATATATATATATTACATTTCACGATGACTTTACAAGTTCCTGTACCATTTCTAAAATCTCTGAACCTTGGAATCCCAACAATTTGCCTACACTGATAAGTGCTCTGAAACCTTTGGTCAATAGGGCCCTGCCCGTTTCCTTTTCCCACGACGAAGTCGTTGTTGTTCCTGCTGCCACTACTTGATTCTTCTCTTTTTCAGCATTTCTGTAGCAGGGAATGCACCAGGCACGTTCTGCTCTTTACCGGTCGAATCCGAAAATATGCGTCTTTGTAACACCTTGGGTAGCGGATCAATGTTTACAGGAACAATTTGACTCGGGTTTTGATTAGGTAGCGAGGCATGCAGCATGCTTGTCAATTCTGCGAGCGCAGAGTTATGCATGCCCATCAAGTCAGGTACGCTCGGAACAGTGTAAAGTGGATTGTAGGATTGGTCGTATTCTTCCTGGATTTCCTGCTGTTCGGTTTGTTGCGGATCCAAATTTCGAAAGACAGAGTAAGGTTCGAGTGTCCTTTGCTGATGATGATGATATCCCTGTTGTCGTTGCTGCTCCTTCGCAGCAGCCGGTATCGATGAGGTGGACGATGCAGGTCCTGGAGTCAATACTCCTGGTGGATCCTTGCTCCATCGAGCGTAGTATTCGTCGTCTGAATCGTCGCTGTCTTGTTCTTCGTCGTTGCTGCTGTACTTTTCAATAATAGAGCGTCCCCCTTTCGATTTCTTCTCTTGTTGATCCTGATCATCGTCAGACGAGTCCCAACCGCCCCAATAATCGTCAGGTGCTGACATTTTTGTTTGCTAGTATAAAGAGATATTTAAAAAGAGAAAAGAAAATCAGCCGATGAAGTAACGGTGTGGAAATTCCCCGGCTATGTCGTAGGTGTTACCTCGGGCGGGGAGGCTAAAGGTGCAGCCGAAGAAGTATGTGTCAGTTTTCGAACAAACTCCCGCTCTGCATGCTCCAATGATCTTGACCATGAATGCACGATATCTTGCCACTCGCTGTGCGAAAAGGCCCTGGTGTTGTGGTATTTCAGATCAGCTGCATCCACCGTGTCAGCTTCAAGCACAAGCACTACTGCATAGTGCATTGTATCCCGCACAGCAAACTCCACAATACAGTGCAGTGTTTCTGCGTCCAGTCGTTTGTAATAGACTGGCTTTTGGTATAGCTTATCTTGCTCACTTTGTGACCACAGAGTGTCAATGACTTGAGGACAATCGTCTTGTTGCCATTGTATAACAGAATTCCACTCTTTGCTTGAGTCGTTTCCGGCAGGCGGACCGAGAAAGCGCATACGTTGTTGGAGGAGTTTGGAGCACAACGGAACGAGAGCAGTGAATTCGTGTTGCTGACGATATTCCAAGACCGAGTACGCTAGGGATCGGGCAATGTTCTCGTTTGCATAATCATCGATCGCTTCCATTCAGACTAATTGTTAAAAGAGGTAAAAATGGCTGTGGGAACATGCAGTTAAGTCTAAAGTCAGCTTCAATATTATCCCCCGAAGTCTGTGTACCTACAAATCCCGCTTGGATAGCAATGTCCTCCTTTTCCCTCCAAATCTTTTGAACTTTTCCTTGGAATCCGCAATGCTCATATCGAATGTGAAGTAGTAGAATGCTTTTCCGATGAATAAAGCTTTTACTTGATGCCAAAGTGATTAAAATTAAAATTCTATTACTTTAACAGTACTTAGCAAATAATAATCATTGCAATGAATGAAAAAAAAGAACGCATTTTTTAAATTTTGCCCTGGAGCAGTTCCAAAACGACAGCCTTGCCGTAGAGACGGAACGTGTGGAACAAGGTGACAAAATCGACGGTGGAGAAGAAAGTATCAAAGAGACCGAAAGGAAGCATCAATGGGATCCAGCCACGAGCGTACTCCAAAGCCCAGGCGTGCTCGGGAATCTTGTATTGTTGGCTGTGGCCGCGAGGCAAGTGATGCATTTCTCCAGGCTTGTATACCTATATCAAAATCAGTATATATATGTTAGAAGGCCTATTGTTCCCATCATCATAACTTTTTCTTACCTCGCGTGAAAGTTCACCAGCTCCGTAGGCCCATTGCTCACCCTCCAAAATAATAAAGTAATCATCAGCCAAGAAACGACCCGTGTGACCCTCAGTGCCGACAGGAGTGCCAAAGATAATGACATATTCAGTCAACGAAGCATGCAAAATCCACATAGAACCCATAGCACCACCAGCATTGTTGAATACCCATTCTTCCTTGAGCTGAATGTGGCCAGGGTATTCTTGGTTCAAGTCCTTGGCAATGTTGGTAATCAAGGCGTGGCTGTCATTGCCGTACTTTTCAATGTTGCGCTTTGCGACTTGATGAAGAACATTCTGATCAAAAATGTAATGGCGTTCCTTGACCTGGTC